>APFE031749903.1:0-32273 GCA_000404065.3 Pinus taeda
AGCATTGCTACTTAGTATATGTTCCATGCAAAAAAAATTAATAACATAAATTATTTAAAATAATACTATTATTATGTAAAAAATTGTCTATATTTATTGGGATTTTGTAATATGTTTTTTTAGGTAGATTATTATGTTGAGTGGAAAATTTACTTTCTATTGATGGTATATTTACTCACTTTACTCACCAAAATAGAGTAGAGTAATAAGAAAAAATAATAATAAACTATGTTTTTCCTATCATTTCTCTCCACTTCCATTCTAGTTTTGTATGTTTTCCTATTATTTCTTACATTTCAACCTCTTTTAATTCTTTATCAAAATATTGAAATGAATTTAATGAAGTTTGAAATTCCTAGATTGGAAGCATGGGCATCCTTGCAATGTAGTATAATGCAATGTAGTATAATGCTAGTGTTCTCTGCCACCTAGTTTAATGATTAAACATTGAATGGTATGAATTAACTTTGACAGTTGAACAAGTTCAACATTGTAGATGGAATAAACTCTAGGTTTAATTAATACAAAATACAATGATACATGTTAGTGCATGTTAAACCATTCATAAAATGCACGAGTTTTTTTTTTTTTTAAATTTACAATGCATAACATAAATTTTTATTTCAAATGCTTGAATGAGAGCTTAATCTAACAAATTACAATGCATTAACTAAACAAAATTTAGTGCTTAAAGCAAAAGTCATAGTTCTTCTTCATAGATTTCAAAGTATATCAGAATTTTGCATTAGAGGTGTTTGAAAGAAAACTTGGTACCATATGCACTTAAGTGAGAATGTAATATGTTGTAAAGACACTGAAGAAAGATAATTTAACAAATAACAATACTTTGATTAAACATAATTCAGTGCTATCTTTTCAATAAGTGACATTTCCTGTCAATGAGTAGAACAATTAATTTTTCAAATTAACAAAAAGTAAAACTTAAACATAAGGGAAATAAGGAAAACAACAAAGTATTCAAAATATATTTTTTAATAAGAGGAAAATTGAATATAAAAAGATACATTAAATTCATATTATATTAACAAGAAAATCACAGGAGTGTGTCAAAACATTTATCCATTTTAAAAGTTAAAAATATTGTTGTGGTAATATCACTATTAATAAAAAAAAGGGGCATTCTTCTTTTTGACATCAATGTTTTTGTGCATGAACATAGTAATGCTCATTCTTCTTTCAACATTGGCATTTAATATCTATAATAATCTCAAGTATTTTTTTATGAATTTTGATCATCCCTGCACAAGGAAAACCAACACAAAATGTTTATTAATGCTTGCATAAATAGAAAATTGTAGCATTTTGTTATATCACTAAAAAATAAAGGTGAAAGACTAAGAATGATACCTAGCAGATAAGACACACATGCTAGTTGGGGCTTTGGCTCATTCTATTTTTCTTGTTGTTGTTGTCAGCATCCAGAATCTCATTGTCATCATTAAGAGTGAAAATATAATGAATCTGTAAATTGCGCAACATATAAATTGTTTTTTTTGCAGATATTCTTGGTAAGACATTTGAGCTAATTCAGATAGTTGTTTCTTTAGAACTAATATGTTTCTAAATCAACAACATAAGGCATTGTTATCATGAGTTCTTATAATGAAGTTGATAAAATTTAGAAAGAAAAAAAGGGGTTTGTTGTTTGCACTTAATGAAAAATATTGACATATCTTCTATCATTGTAGATGATGACATTGGGAAACTGCAAAGTGCACAGACAGGTTCAAATGGTGTAGAGTATGCATTTGCAATGACAAGTATTCCTTGCACTTGTTAGAAAATAAGACAAGTCAACAAATGTATAATGAAAAATAAGTAACAATGCAATGAAAGATAAGTAGATTATTGGGTATGTACTTACCTAGATCTATCTATTGATTATTGTTTTGAGGTCTTGTTGTATCTCAATGTTCAAATTTGTTATGAATTTGGCCTATGTTGTATGAAATGTTTTTTCCTTGAGGTCTTTTCTTTTTGTTATGTTTTTTGAAGAGCATAATTGGCATATCTCCACTTTGTTGCTTTTGTTCCATTTCATTGTAGATAGGTGCAAAGTTTTCAAATAGTTGTAGCTATGACATAAAGTACCCAAAAAAATGTAATTTTTGGTATTGGATATAAACAATCAGTTGAATTGAATAAGACTAATGGGATAGTGGCACAAGGGTGAGCATTTTACCAATGCCTTATCATATTCAGATCTTTCGTTTGTAATCTATAGTGTAAATTGCATTCCAACTTTTGAATTGTTGTTACAAGCGCTGCAACTGTTCCAATTCAGAATGCTTCTATGCTTTCTCCAAACTCTTTTATTTTTTGCATTGGGAACAAATTTGTATTCTGCACAAACTATGTCGATGTTTCTTAGTGCTTTTATTATCTAATAACAAAATGTGGTCACAATCACTAGAATCATAGTTTGTTTGGCATAATTTTGGAATTTGTTTACTGCAATTCCTTTTCCTAGAAAGATCTTTTGATTGCGTTTTTTGATGAGGTCACCTGGAACAACCATTTTGATTATCATCAATCCTTGTTGATCAGCCAAATTGACATAGAGCATTTGATGTGTTTTTGTTACTTTGTCCAAAAACGTGTTGTAGACAACCATGAAATCACCATGAAATAATTTTTGAGATTTTCTTATGTTTAGTTTTTCAATTGATATTGGAATGGTTAACAATGCATTTGCAATGTGTAAAGATCATTCAGATCAGTCTCAATTACAAGGAGTTGATGTTGAAATATGTATACTATGTTGAAATATGTAACTAGGTTCGATCTTCGTAATGACACATGTAATCATGATTTGATGTATTTAATGTAATAAAAAACATAAATTTATTATTGTTGTTCTTGAGCCATGAGTTTCATGCTCAAGGAAAAATTTATTTTTAGGTCAAGCACCATTGAATGCTTCTAGATTTTTCAGAAAGTCCATTGAGTCATTGTCATATATTGAAGAACCATTTGGGCATGTTACATATTGTAAATAAAATTATTTGAGTCAAAGTTAGAGTCAAAAGACCCTCTAAGACCTTGTCTATGTGCTACAACCAATTTAGCCCTTCAAGAAGCAATTTGTCCTATAAAAAGGACATGTCAGCCTAGTTACAATGTCAAGTCAACCCACAAGCATGAGCAAGAAGCCTCTATATAAGAGGCTAGTCAATCGCCCTTGAAGACATTCACTCAAGCATCTCGTGGAAGCACACGAAGACCAAAGATACCTAGCAAAGGGAAGAAGAATTCAAGGAAAGGAAAAGTGAAGTTTGCAAGGACTGTTTTTGGTTATTCTTGTTCACATGTGCAAGGAGACTAGGGAACAATTTACCGCAACAGAACATAAGTATAAAGAACTCAAAGAATGTTGAAACAAGGTAAAAAGAAGATCCTTCTAGAAAGCTGAAGATATAAGGAGATCAACTCAAGGCAAGCTAAGGAGAAGTAGGGATAAAATTTCCCTTATCCCATCACACATGCAAAGGTTGCAAAAAGTTGCAAGAGGCCGAGAATTGCAAGAAAAGAGTCCAAAAATTGCAATATAGTATTCCAAGGCTGAAGTCGAGGGCGAAGAAGAAATTGTAGCAGTGTTAAGGCAAGGTTGAATTTGTTTGAATCAATAAGAAAAAGGCAAGGTTTGACTTGGAATTGGAGGTCTTCGTCAAGGGTCATAGGTCTTGTAATTATTTAGTTGAAGTCCTATAAGAAGGGAATAATTCTGGTGGGTTTTCCTCTCAATTGGAGAGGTTTTGGCCCTGACTAATCACCTATATCTTGTGTCCTCTTATCTCATTGTTCTTTATGGTTTGGTAGTTGTTTGATGATAAGAACACAAGAATAATCAATTTGAAGAAGAACCTAATCAAGTTAAGTAAAATTTAATCACAAGTAGTTAACGAAATAAGAGAAATCACATAATATGTTGCCCTGTATATTTCTCAACAAATTGTAGATATGATAGATGAAAATAAGAAATGGGCATAGATTGAATTGCCTTGTTGCTTCTTTTTGTAGTTGTTTTTTGTGGTTGTGATGTTCTATTTATTTGTTACTCAAGGCCGCAAGGTATTTGGAAAAATGCAATCAGTGACAAAGAATACATGAAAAACAAACTTTTATATCTGAAATAAGAAACCAAAGAGAAGTAGAAATAGTATTTGAAAATACTTTCCTTTTCTATTTTTGGTCATTGTAGCTTTGATCCATTTTTCTTCTATAGTAGAAATGAAATTGCATTAGATCTTCTTTGCACATTGATGCAATAGATGATTACAAAAGAG
Organism: Pinus taeda; assembly: GCA_000404065.3. Taxonomy (NCBI): domain Eukaryota; kingdom Viridiplantae; phylum Streptophyta; class Pinopsida; order Pinales; family Pinaceae; genus Pinus; species Pinus taeda. The sequence goes on from APFE031749903.1 coordinate 4,308, forward strand.
CATTAATAAATGTTTAATTTTCAATGGCAACAAAAAGGGGGAAAATGATTTTATTGCAAATATGGAAAGAATTCAATATGTTTTATGATTCATTTGGATATATATGGTCCATTACGAGAAAAATTGCGTCGTGATATGACCAATATGTATATATCTTGTAGATCTTGTAGTTGTGTGTTATGTTAGACCATACATGATGAATGAGAAATGTGGTCACATAGGTATTTGTATCTAAAAGAAAAAGGAGGTTGTAGCTATGCATATAGTCTATTAGTTTCTTTGTTCTATTGCTACTTTGGCACATGTTAACATTGAGATATCCTAGGATGACTACTGGTTTACAAATAGATATATTGCATAACGTTTTTCAATAATATTTAGTATATTAGGAAATGTGGCATAGGGTTTTTCATAGACATTTATAATTATAATTTGTATTCCATGTAGAATCATACTTTCCATATATGCTTCTACATTGTCTTCTTGAAACTTCATATGTTCAACAATTCTTATGTTTTCTTTGAAGCATGTGAGCAATCCATATTTGTAATGGCTTCATATGAAATTGAAAGTTTTGAACTTTTGTTGCAGCATATCTTGTTTCAAATGTGTCTCTTGTAAACAAAAAATGTCATCATCCATCAAATCATAGTCATTTAGAACATCGTTGATAGAGGTTTCTAGGTTATGAGTGTTTAGAGAGAGAACTAATGTGCATGAATGTGTGTGCAAATTTTAATAATTGTAACCGGTGCCCATTTTGCAGTCTATCATAGATGGTCAATTTCAATTGTTATTTTTTTCTTAACTTTGAAGTTTTGTTTCTGTAGAAGTTTTAACAGGAGCAAGGATTGCAACTTTCTAACACGAGACAAGGTTGTGTAGACTAGTCCATGAGCCGATATTCTAGTAGGATCAAATGTAAGGTTTTCTAGTGTGAGGCCTTTTTATCTATGTATTGTGTGTGCACATGCAAATTGAACAGGAAATTGTTTTCGTATTTTGATATATACTGTCTTTGTTAATGGTGTGATTATTCTCTCTACTTGTAATATGGAGATCATCCAATCTTCGAAAATGCCTTCACTAAATAAGTGAGCCAATTTTCTTTCTTGTTTGTGTCCTATGCTTGTATCAAACAACTTGATCCATATGACATAAATTTCATGTTTTTTTGTATAGGCTTTAATGATTCCATCTACTCCATTAACAAGGACACCTTATGAATTATAATTTCCAAGATAGAGCTCAATTAACATATTTAATTTCATGACTATTTCTAAAGGCAATGTTGTTTTGATGTAAATGTGAAGGGAAATCATTGTAGTTTTATTTTTCTTAGTCGATTGTAGTGATGAAAATTTCGTCACCAGGAACAATTGACAATATTTTTTTATTGTGAAAGTAAACATATTGATTTTTATAAAAAAAGGTAAGGGCAATAAGGGTAAATAGGTGTAGTCCTAACACAATTTTTGTTCAAATATACTAGCTCATCTTATGTTGGAGTGTTTGCTAGGATTCTATTTGTTAGAAATTAATTAACGGAACAATGAAATACACAAAATTTTGTGGAAACACAAATAAAAAAACACATATAACAAGAGAGACACAGATATATTGTTGGAAATAATACTGAGAGGGGGGGTGAATCAGTATTATCTAATTCTTTTCAATATACCATTTAAATTATTCTTCAGATATTGATGATTAACTTGTATGTCAGAACCATATAATAATGAACAAGTACAATAAAAAAATGATAGTCACACCAAAGAACACCAGATATAAGGTGGAAACCCAATGTAGGTGAAAACCACTTGCTGCAATATGTCTTTATCTTCTTTCAATTAGAAACTTCGTTTACAATGATTTTGTACCGGTGCAACCTGTAGAGAGCTAGAACCCTCTCTCATTTTCTAGTCTCTCCTCGAAGGGAGTTACAAACCCTTGGCTCTTTTACTTCTTTAAGGACCACGTTTCATAAATTTTCAAACTGGATCCATGAACATCAATTAATCATTAAGTACATGTGAATCACCCAATCAACATTTTCAATCAAGCAGATCAACAATACCAGTATTCTAAACCCAGAACTCTTCAACAATAGATAAAAGACACCCAACAAATGTTTCAAGATAGGTCCACAACTTCACCAATACAGGCCTGCGGATATCCACAGCTCTTCTGTGTCTAAACTGTATGGATCCGCACCTGGTTGGTCTTCTGCATTGCGTATCTCCGCACCTACCCCTTCTGCTTCCCTGCGTGCCACTGCTTAGATCCACACCTGCATTGTCTTCCTGACAGCGTGCCTTCGCAACTAGTTCTTCTGTTCCCCTGCGTACCTCCGCATTGTGCCTTCTTCTGAGCTGCATTCCTCGCACCTATGCCTTCTGTTGCGCTGCAGATCCTCGCACCTGCGGCTTCTCCTGCACTGCAGACCCCCGCACTCACGCCGTGGATCGCCTGCAAACCTCTGATTAGGGCCAAATTAAGAGTCCTCCAATGTGCCACAAACAGTCAGATCCACATATCTGATCATGCGCCCGAGAGATCACAACTTATCAATAGATTCGCCTTCAATTTCACCTTGATTTAGATCTAGCCTTTAGAACCGATTACCCAAAATTTCAGATCTTAAGATATTCAATTTTGATAAGTGTCTAGCTAAGAGATCTCCTTTCCTTTTTATAGGCAAGCCCTTATTCAAACCATGGGGAAAAACCATCGTAAACCAATACAAGGGATCCAAACCGGGGTTCAATAATTTAGATCTTATACCACGGACCAAAACCATAGGATCATGAACGACGGGCTAAATACCAAGGGCCAAACATAAGAAATCCCACGTCAGCGCGCTTCTCTGCATTGGAGTGAGTGAACTGGGGGATCGCACCTTCTGAACAGAGCATCTGCGGGTATGACCGCACTTCTTGGTCGGTATACGTGCGGGTCCGCACCTTTTGAACGGTGCACCTGCGAACCCCTTGATTTCCATCATTTTGAGAGCCCGAACAGAATTTTTCCACTTGAGTGAGTTGTCATCAAGTACAACACCTGAGCCATAGCGCCAAACCTGAATCATAATGCCAACAACCTCCCCCTTTGGACTTGATGGCAACCCCACGATCTTCAAGGTCATTCTCCCCCTTTGGCATCAATGGAAAAGGGTTATGCTCCCCCTGAGAACATGCTTAAGTTTTTGCTCTATTGAACATGCTCCCCCTGACTATAGACCAGATCTACACAAGAAAAATTTTTGCAAGAAGAACCATAATCCACCATACATCATAAATGACCGTGAAAGAGATAGAGACATATTAGCAACAATATGTAGTCATCATCCATGTTCTCCTTCTGTACATTCTTCTTCAATATCTTCTACCATAATGCCAACAATGAATTATATATGCTCCCCCTGAACCTGTGCCATTCGATCTTCGACGAATCCATAAACCAGAAAATGTATGCATATACCCCATGTGAAACTCGCGTACAACCAACAATCTCTGAAACAGATGAGATTCAACAACAAGATGATGCATCAACTACCCCTAGCTTTTGCCTGAGGTATCCAAAGGTCTCCTTGGGCAATGGTTTGGTGAGTATATCAGCAACTTGTTCCTTAGAAGGAACATACTCCAACTTGATCTTTTGTTCAAGCATTTGTTCCCTGAGAAATTGATACTTGATCGGTATGTGTTTGGTCTTTGAATGCATGATTGGGTTCTTTGAAATGCTGATTGCACTTGTATTATCACATAAGATGGAGATAGGTGGTGTACAAGTGATTTTAAATTCCTGCAACGCTGCATCATCCAAAGAAGTTGAGTGCAACAAGATGCAGCAACCACATATTCCCCTTCAACTGTAGATAAAGCAATCGAACTTTGTTTCTTGCTGAACCAAGATACTAATCTGGAACCCATAAAGAATGCACCACAACTTGTGCTCTTCCTGTTATCCATGCTTCCAACCAAATATGCATCTGTATAAGCATGAAGAGTGAGATCTGTATCTCTTGGATACCATAAGCCATAGTTTCCTTAGGATTTGCCTAAAGATGGGTTTCCTTGGGATTTGCCTGAAATGTTGTTATAGGTCCTTTTCGTAATTCCAGTCATTCTTCTTTGTTTTTGAGCTTCTCTAGTCATGATTGTCTTATATGAAACACTTTGAGCTGCTTTGTGACCAAAGTTATGGCAAGAGAAACATTGGCCATTGAAGAAACTTCTGCGATTATCAAATCTACCAGCCAAATGATTGTAGTTTATATTGTCATTCATTCTTGAAGCAAATTGAGAAGTTTTTACCTGTGGCTGGTTGTAGCTTTCGTTCACCCTTAAGATGGATTGCCCCTGGTTTACCTGGTAGTCTTTGTTTATTCTTGATGTAATCCGTCCCTGTTTTACCTGGTGATATTCATTGGGCTTTTTCTCATTCCTCCTTGCTGCATCAAGATAACTCTTTGAGGTGGATGCTTGAGATGTTTCCCCATTATACCCCAGATCTGTCTTGATTAGTGGAGAACATTGTACATTGATAATATCATCCAGAGTTTCAGAACCTTTAACAAATTTCAGATTAAGAGCCTTTGTTTTCTCAATTTCTTTTCTGAGGCCAACAATTTCACATTCTAACTTCTCAAGGAATTTTTATTTTTCATCAAGTTGAAATTGATGAGTATCAATGATCACATTCTTTTCTTCTAAACATGTCATGAGTCTAGAAATATCTTCATAAAAGCCATCCACATCTATTGCATCCATGTAATCATCATCCTCAAAAGCCATTAAAAGTTTATAGTTATTACCTCGTTCATCTTCATCACTATTTGATAGACCATCACTGTCTTCATGAGTGTAATAGCTTATTTGCATTCTGCTTCTTGTTTCATCTAACAGGTTCCTTCCCCTTGTCAATATTATCCTTATGAGGACATTTGGCAGCATAGTGACCTACTCTTCCACAAGCAAAGCATTTGAAAGGTAACTTACCTCTGAATCTTCCTGTACCCCTTTGAAGATTTTTGACAAAATTTGATTCTTCTTCTTCTTCTGACACATGTCCTGACTCATAGTACTCTCCTTTTCTTGAAGCCTTGAAGGCAACTTCTCTCCTATCCGATGGACCTCCTTTCCTCATGTCATAAGCAGTTAGAATTCTGTGCAGCTGTGACATTTTAAGGTTTTGTAAATTCTCTTTTTCTTCTATTGCAAAAATTTTAGATTCAAACCTAGGGGACAAAGATCTTAGAACTTTTTCAACCACAATAGCCTCTTTTAATTCTTCACCCAAATTTTTCATACAATTAACAATCTCATCTACACGAAGAAAATAGTTAGCCACACTTTCATCATTGTACATTCTGAGATTTTCATACTGAATTCTGAGGGTTTGAAGTTTTGCTCGTTTTACCTGATCATCTCCTTCATAGCTCATAACAATCTTGTCCCATATTTCCTTTGTGGATTTAAACTACATAACCTTCACGAATTCTAATTGAGATAGACATCCTAGAAGAGTATTGACCGCCTTTGCATTTGTTTCATATTTCTTCCTCTCAGCCGGATCTATAGGAGTTGCTGATGGAAAAGCATACCGTGTGTCTATGATATCCCAGACTTCTATACCAAGAGATTGAAGATAGGCAGTAACTCTTACCTTCCAATATACGAAGTTTGTTCCATCAAAAATCGGTGCCCTAATTGATGCTTCCCTCTCGTAGTTGCTCATGATGAAAGATCTTCCTTCAAGCGATCAAGCTTTTTCTGAAGGACCTGCTCTGATACCAATTGTTGGAAATAATACTGAGGGGGGGGTGAATCCGTATTATCTAATTCTTTAATATACCATTTAAATTATTCTTCAGATATTGATGATTAACTTGTATGTCAGAACCATATAATAATGAACAAGTATAATAAAAAAATATAGTCACACCAAAGAACACTAGATATAAGGTGGAAACCCAATGTGGGTGAAAAACACCTGCTGCAATATGTCTCTATCTTCTTTCAATTAGAAAATTCTTTTACAATGATTTTGTACTAGTGCAGTCCTTTACCAGTACGCAGGCTGCAACCTGCAGAGAGCTACAACCCTCTCTCATTTTCCAGTCTCTCCTGGAAGTGAGTTACAACCCCCTTGGCTCTTTTACTTCTTTAAGGACTACGTTTCATAAATTTTCAATTTGGATCCATGAACATCAATTAATCATTAAGTACATGTGAATCACCCAATCAACTTTTTCAATCAACCAGATCAGCAATACCAGTATTCTAAACCCAAAACTCTTCAGCAATAGATAAAAAATAGCCAACAAATGTTTCAAGATAGGTCCGCAACTTCACCAATAGAGGCCTGTGAATATCCGCAGCTCTTCTATGTCTAAACTGCGTGGACCCACACCTAGTCAGTCTTCTACGCTGTGTATCTCTGCACCTACTCCTTCTACTTCCCTCCATACCACTACTCAAATCCGCACTTGCACTGTCTGCCTGACATCATACCTTCGCAACTGGTTCTTCTGTTCCCCTGCGTACCTCCGCACTGTGCCTTCTTCTAAGCTACGTTCCTCACACTTGCGCCTTCTATTATGCTGCGGATCCTCGCAGCTGCGCCTTCTCCTGCACTGCGGACCGCCGCACTCATGCCGTGGATCGCCTGCGAACCTCTAATTAGGGCCAAATTAACAGTCCTCCAATGTGCCACAAACAATAAGATCCACAGATCTAATCATGTGCCCGAGAGATCACAACCTATCAATAGATTCACCTTCAATTTCACCTTGATTTAGATCTAGCCTTTAGAACTGATTACCCAAAATTTCAGATCTTAAGATATTCAATTTTCACAAGTGTCTAGCTAAGAGATCTCCTCTCCTTTTTATAGGCAAGCCCTTATTCAAACCATGGGGCAAAACCATTGTAAACCAATACAAGGGATCCAAACCAGGGTTCAATAATTTAGATGTTATACCACGGACCAAAACCATAGGATCATGAACGACGGGCTAAATACCAAGGGCCAAACATAAGAAACCCCATGTGAGCGCACTTCTCTGCATTGGAGTGAGTGTACTGGGGGACCGCACCTTCTGAACGGAGCATCTGCGAGTATGACTGCACTTCTTGGTCGGCGTACCTGCGGGTCTGCACCTTTTGAATGATGCACCTGCGAACCCCTTGATTTCCATCATTTTGAGAGCCGGAACAAAATTTTGCCACTTGAGTGAGTTGCCATCAAGTACAACACCTCAGCCATAGCACCAAACCTGAATCATAATGCCAACATATATGTGGTTCACCCAACTTGGGTTACGTCCACGAAGAAACAACCAGTCCTTCCTTTTATATTATCCAGAAAAATGAAGAGATACAACCGACAAGGGATCTATTGTAATTTCCCCTTTGATCTCACACATCCTCCTCTCTCTCTCTCTCTCTCTCTTAGAATAATCGTATACAACTATAATACAATTCCCTCAAATAATCAAGGGTTTCATTCTAGGGAAAATAACCTTAAATTAACATAACTTCTACCATAAGATCATACACCTAATGAAAGACCTAGATTGGCTATGAAATTATAATATTTTACAAGGAAAATTTTCATCTATTTTTAGCTTTAGGGGCATTATGCCCGAACCCCCACCTAGGGGGGCCTCATAAAATTTGTCGTCACCCCTCGACAGTGATTATACGGGTGGTGTTGTTTCCCCATTAGGAACAAGGATCCAAAGTGACTAAAACAAAAATTTTTGAACAATCAAGAAGATAATCAGGTTGCACACCCAAAAATCTCCCACTTGGAGACTGATTATAGAAACTCCATCGTTGCTTCACTTGTTGGAAAATGCTTCCAATATGGACCTGGCTATTTCTCATCTTGATCATCATACTTGAAGACTAATTGAAACTGAGAATAATCTCAATTTCTTGCTGGTTACATCTTTTGTTAACATATCTCTAGGATTCTGACTAGTGCTTATATTTTCTAGCTTCAAATGTCCATCTTACAACAATGACTATATGAAATGGTACTTGATATGTATATGTTTAGTATTGGAATTAAATGTCGATTTCTTTTCATGATGAATGGTACTATGGTTTTCATTGTATAACCTGCTTCTTTCCCAACTCATCCATAAACCTTCGTAACCAAATCATTTTTTTACTAGCCTCTGCAATAGCAACATACTTTGCTTCTATTGTTGAAAGTGAAGCATGGTTTTAAAACTTTGAAACCTAATTAACAATTTTCCCACCTATAGTAAATACATACCCCGTGGTTCTCCTCCTATTATCTCTATCACCTGCCATATTTTCATCAACATATCCCTCTATAGCAATGTTTGAACCACCAAAGAAAAATACTTGATTTGTGGTGCCTCTCAAATACCTAAGAATCCACTTCAGTGCCATCTAATTCTCTTTTCTTGGATTTTTCATATACCTGCTTACAACTCCCATTTCACTTGAAATATCAAGCCTTGTGTAGACCATTGCATACATTAACCTTCCAACTACTGATGCATATGGAACTTTACACATATAATCCAAATCTTCCTAGGTCTTGGAACACATCTCCTTACTTAGTTTGAAATGGCTAGCCAAAGGTGTACTAACTTGCATTCCATTCTGCATATTAAATCTTTCCAACATATTTTCTATGTACCCACTCTAAGACAAAGATAATTTGCAATTTTTCCTATCTCTAGTTATTCTCATACTAAGGATTTGTTGTACAACTCCCAAATCCTTCATTGAAAATAAATTTTCCAATTTTCTTTTGAGCACATTTATTTCCTGCATGTTAGACCTTGCAAAAAGCATTTCATATCCATACAATAGCAATATAATATAGTTTCCATCATTTTTTGTTTTAATATCGACATAATGGTCATAGTGCCATCTAATATAACCTTGTTTAGAAATAAACCTGTCAAATTTTAGATACCACTACCTTGGAGCCTGTTTTAAGCCACACAAGCTCTTCTTCAATTTGTACACTAATTTCTCATTTCCTTTGACCCCATACCCTTATGGCTTCTGCATATATATATTTATTCCTTTAAATCCCCATGGATAAAGGATGTATTTACATCTAAGTTCTTAATATGCAAATCTTCTACTACCACTAGACTTAAAATGGTTCTGATTGAATTCATTTTAACAACACAATAAAAAATTCCATCAAAGTCTATACCATTATTTTGTGTAAACCCATTCACCACATGTTATAGCTCCAAATCTCACTGTTGAGGTTTGTGATGCTACACTCATGGCCTAGGGAAACCCCTCCTTCCAGACCTGGTCCCAAGTTTAAAAAAGACAGTTTTATTCCATATGCGCGACATCGCCCTGAGCTAAATGCGTGTATACGCGGGTCTGTGTATACCCAACCGACGTATATGTTTAAAAAAACTTAAAAAAAAATAAATCTCCTTAATTTCGGGTAGGGATCATGGGTTTTACCTGTTGACTAACTGTTAGTGCCCGTGGTCCAACTGTTCCCAAAGAATTCCCAACTAAAAAACTACTTTGGGAGAAGTATAAAAAGGCTTCTATGGGAAGGCCAAAAGGAGGAGAGAAGAGAGAGAAAGATTACTATGCTGAGATTTCCCTGACCAGGTCTGAAGATCCTTGTGCCTCCTGCACTTCCCCCATTCTATAGTAAACCCTTGTTTCCTTGTGTGTGTTGATGATTTCATACTACTTGAGATATCATGGAGTAAGTCATCGAAGGAGTTTGTTAAAGGCTTGAGACTGGACAAATCTGGGAGACGGTTGCACTTGGAGCATGCAAAAGGACGAATGAGGTGAAATTATTCCTTTTCTGTACTTTATTTGTCTATAATAAAAGAAACACATGTCTTTTTTCCTGATATATATCTTCTTCACGTTATGATATTCATATTATGATTCATACGTGAACGGTTGTTTAATTACATAACTAGCTACCTTTCCTTATAATATGAAGATGGTTTCTTTACGATGTTTAGTCCATATACTGTTATACTCCCTTGAATTGATCGTTTTGCAGGTTAAAGGAGAAAAAGGAACTCCAAGAAGGGTTTGGACCCTGGAAGGCTCTTCTCAAACGTAGGACCTCAGGTATGCCCCCTATCGTAGATTTTTCTTATAGTAGCATTATGACTGTATGGAATGTGTGTTTCTTTGCATAGATAACCTCCAATCTGCTAGGGTATTCACCCAAGACCCTATGTGAGTTTATCCCACAATAGAATTGGCGACTTCGCTGGGGACAACACTATTGTTGTTCCTAGTTTGGGTGTATTCAAGCCAATAAGGGCTCAACTGTTTGTTTATCTTCTGTTACTGTGTAGTCAGTGCCTGAATTGTGAGCTTTGATCAGTTTTTTCTAGACCTTTTTTTGTTTTTCTTGGAAGCTTTTTTATACATTGGTTTCTCTGTTTACAGAAGCGTATATACGCATCTTTCCTTAAGTGAACCTGCGTATACGCAAGTTTCCTTAAGCCTTGTCGTGTATACATGCATTTGTGTGCAAACACAGTCGCGTATATCTTTAATTTTCAATATTTTTAAAATTTGTTTGTTTCTGGAAGATAGTATGCTAGTATGATTCAGTTTGGAACAATCACTCTTCTGTCACAGTCTTTAGTTTTACAGCAAGCGTCTTGTTTGAAATTCTCTCTAATTGTGAAAAGGTTGGTCTTGCTCGTTTTTCTTGCAAATGTCATTTATTCTTGCTTAAGCACACAAGGTTTCTCGCAAGGAATCTTGGCTACTCTGTGTATTCAGGGCAGAAAGATTGATTTCAATCTCCGTGTTGAGTTTTGTTTTAATGACTTTTTGGTTTGCATGTTTGAACTAGTTTTATGACCATCTACTTTTCTTGCTTTCTGAAAGTTGTTTGTTTACGCATTCTTGAAAGTTGTCTTTTCAATCTTTTGGTTTCCAACGCCAAGCTTGTCTCACTGCTTGTTGATTGTTAAGAGCATTTCAAAGCACCTTCTCTGTTGATTTCCCACTTGTTTTGTGTCGCAAACTCACAAAGTGCGTCATTGCCTATTTTTTTCGGTCATCAAGTTTCAGTCTTGTTCGAGCATTTTTGAAAAGTTGTTTTTGAGTTGCTTTGGAAGGAAACTTCTTGAAACTTTTTTTTTCTTTCTTGAACTTTTTTTTAATTGAGTTTTCCTTTTTTGTTGAGTGAAAGTTCCTATTTGTCTATCTTCATCTTGCTTTTAGTGCTTAGACGAAATAAGCAACAAAAACTTATATTCCATCTAAACATTTAAGTGGAAAATCTAAAATCGATAAACAAGCAACTTTCATCTTTTGATTTAAGAGTAGTTTTGAATTTTGCATCGACATGTACTTGTTGCATTAGGATTAGTTTGTGCATCTTTCTAGGCATTTATATTTTTGTTAGCTTTTGAGAGTGTGAAGTTTGAAGAAAAGAAAAGAAAAAGGTGTAGCTTTATTTGAAGTTCCTCTGAACCCTATAGAAATTACTTTTCATCGAAAAACGAAAACAAGTGCATTTGGGTGTAGTTTGGTTTTTATTAATTTCTTTTGCGTCAAAACACCACTAGTTTCACTTCCGTTTATCCCTTGACTTAAATAACAGCCCATTAAAGTCAAACGCTAATTTAAAATATACTAGAACTTTATATTTGTCGAGTTAGATACGTCAACAAGTTTTAGGATATTTTAGGGCCTTAGATTAGGTGAGTGGAGAGTTAACTCTCCAAGGCCATTTTAAGCTGTCAAACATAGGAGTCCGAATAGTGAGTGAAAATCCAATACCGTTAGGAAGACCAGGAAAGCTCCGGATCTGGGAGTTAAGCACGAGGATCTGTAAAGACAAGGAAGAGAGATACCCCCTCTCCTACTTGTCCTAACTTACCTCACCACTATTCCGCCTGGCTTCTGATACGAGTTGGTAACCTTAGTTGCTACTCCTGGGGATCTACATAGGTGGCTGCGGAGGGGAATCTCGTGGCACCTGAGGTCAACGTTGTATCACTCTCAATGGTACTACTGGAGGGCACCCATGTGAAGCTTGGGGGCTTGCACCGACGCAGGCTGTTGTTAGGAGGTCAGCATAACTTCCTCTGTTACCTTCGCTGATAGGACTAGGCCGTCATTGTCCCAGACTATCTTCGGAAGGCCCCTTACTTCACTTTCTCATATTTTGGTGTCTGGTCCTAATCACCTAGAGCGGAAATACTTGGAAGTTGTTTGACTGGTTGATATCTTTAGGGACTTTATAGTGTGTGCTCTGTGCTTCTAGTTGGCCTAGCTTTCAATTTTTTGAGTCTTTAGTTAGATCTTAACAAAAAATTCAAAGTGGTTGACCGATTGCCTAGATGGTCTCGAAGACTTCGTGGTCTTTCACCACCAGGTTTAGAGCCTTCACCTAGGAGGCACAGAGGTAATACTACCGGTGGGTTTCGTCCCATGGTAGCTGACGCATTGGGGATTGATCCTCCCCTCGGGGGCATCAATGTTCAAGATAGACCTGGTACTTCCACAGGACAAGACAGAAACGCTCCAATACTTTCTCGAGTTCTCTTCCGGACACAAGATAACATAGAGGTAGAAGAACTCCCAGAGTCTTTAGCGGCTGCGAATTCTCCCCTACCTCTTAGCCATCCGGAAGTATTACAATACGTTGGGTCTCCAACGCATCGAATTTCAAGTCCAGGTCACATTACGCACTTAGCATTGATGACCACTACTTGAAGCATGGCTTCTATTACAAGTGCTACGATTGTGCACACTCCAATATCTGTACAAGGGGGAGGAACTATTTCCATCCCCTCCACTTCTTTATTCTGGTCTTTTGCTAGCAAAGGTATACCTCCATTCCTTCTACGAGTGGAAACTCCCAAACCAATGCTTTTAGTTTTGGATTTTTCCCATTTGGCACCCATTCACAGGGTATTCCGTCAGTTTCGTTTAGTGCTGCCACATCCATGATTGGTGGATCGACTTCATTCCAAGGTTTTCCTTTTGGAGGTGGTCATATACCACATTCCAACCCAACAATTGGATATATGCCTTTCTCTTCTTTAGGACAAGGTAGCAATCCTTTTCAAGGTTGGGCTAACCTTGCGGTTTGTAGTATGGGAACTGGGAATTCGTTTCTCGGCCAACAAGGGAATAGGCCATACTCCACGGTTAGTTCATCTCGAAGTATTCCTCCCCTAGCCTCTGCTTGGGATCCTTATCAGGGGTTGTCTACTCCTTATAATCCTTTAGGAGGAAGCTTCGCCGGTTATGGAGGTTTTGCGGCCGGAGTTGGTCAAACTCCGAGTTATGTTGGATCGCAAGGCATGCCTTTTGGTCTAGCTGATTCTGTAGGTTACTTCGGGCAACTTGGTGCCTTCCAAAATCTAGGGCAATCTTTTTAGAACTTTGGGAGTTCTGCCCAGTCTAGGTGGAACCCCAAAGGTCCTCCTAGGCTTCCGTTTCTGGCAACTTTGAACTTGCCAGAACTCACAAATTTAACAAACGATCCAATCAAATATAATCCGGCCTGGCCTTCGGTCCCAACCAAACTCCCTTCAGACATTCCAAAATTCTAAGAGAAGAGTGGTGAGGACTCAAGCGACCATGTGATCACATTCCATTTGTGGTGCTCGTCGAACTCCCTTATTGATGATAAAGTTAGGTTGAGACTTTTTCAGCGCACCTTGACTGGTAATGTAGCCAAATGGTATATAGAGTTGCCAGGGGGAAACTTTACATCTTCTGCCGACTTAGCTAATACTTTCTTAAATCATTTCCAGTTGCCCGTTCATTATGATGCTGGAACTGAACTTCTGGCCAATTTTCGTCAGGACATGGCAACTCACATTTCTGACCATATTCAGGAATAGAGACAGAGAAAGAGGCCCATTAAAGCCGAAATCCCTCCTGAGTACCGTCTCGAATGGTTTTTGAAATCTTTACAACCTGAGATCTCTAAGGATGTCTCGATGTCCGGAGTTTACTCCGAGGAGCAAGCTATTTTTAGGGCCCAACAATTAGAATTGATCTACTCTCAGTCTGGGATCCTACAAAAATGCTTGCCAGATGCTCCTGGGTCAAAGGTTGACATAGCCAAGTCGAAGCCAGGTCCCCATGGGGATGGTATTGTTGGATCGGTAGACACGAATGCGGTGAACTTATTGAGCCAATTGTAGTAGTTATCATGTCAAACTGCTTTAAACAACCAAGTCACATCATCTACTACTTCATCTTCCCAACCCTCTTCGATTAATGTCGTCCAATATAATAACCCCAAAGGAAATGAAAACTCCAATGGGAAAAAGAAAGGACAAGGTAATAAAAAGAATCGGGATGGGAAGGCTAACACAAATAAATCCGGCAATAATGCTGGTGGGGGTAGAAATGAGTCTAAAACGAAAGTCAAGTTTCCAAGCAAGTTGTGTAGTGGAGATCATTTAACTCATCTCTGCCTGAAGATTTAGGATGCTCAGCGCTTGTTAGGGTAGCAAGGGGCTTCTAGTTCTCAAGCTGTGTTAACGAACCCTTTTCCCCAAGGGCAGCAATTGCTTGCTAGCGCGAGTTCAAATCCTGGTACCTCCTCAGGGGGTAGCCAGGAAGGGGAAAAATCATCGAACATTTTCATGATTGGTTCTGATGTACATGTGGCTACTCGGTCACGTGATTACGGTGAAGCCAAAAATTCCAAGGACAAAAATGCTCCCAAAAATACATACCTTCATTTTGAGCGACCCCCTATTGAGACTATACCACGAATACCGAAATTTTCCGCTAAACGCGCAACTATCAATCCTAATGGTAGGGCCACCCAGAATTATTCCATTGTGGAGGATCTGGTCAAGATTCCATGTGCCATGTCCGCTTTAGAGGTTCTCCAGTCGTGTTCGGCTCAGTGAAGTGCTTTACTCTCAGCAATTGGGGCAGTTGATCCAACCAACTCTTTAGTGCTCACTTTTGACATGTTAAATGTCAAAAAGTGACTCCCTCATCACATGGCTCTCCAGATAAAGTATACATACCAGAAGATTAATATTTTTCACATCATTATTGATGAAGGAGCTACCACATGCGTCATGTCGATGTCTTGCTGGAAGGCCATTAGATCTCCTTCGGTTGTTCCTTCACCTACCCTTTTGACTGTGTTTGATGGGCATTCTCCTAAGCTGCATGGGATTATCCCGACCTTTCCTATATGTGTTGGAGGAAAGGTAATCAATGTTGAAGTAGAGGTCATAGATGCTAACCTAGACTATAATCTCCTCTTATTAAGGAATTAGGTATACGAGATGGATGCCATCGTTTCGAGTCTATTTCGTGTCATCTGCTTTCCTCATGAAGGAAAAATTGTTAAGGTTAATCAATTCGATTATTGTCCAGTTGATCCTCAAGTAACTTCTGACTCTACTGTCCCCTTAGTGGATAACCCTCGCCCACCTACGAAGAATCTAGGAGTTTGGATGTATTCCTCATTGATGGGTACCTTTGAGTTTCCCTCTCCTATCGCTCGAATCAATGTTGTTTCATCGTCCAAGGAGTCTCCTGTAGAAGGGTTCTTCCGAACTCATTATTTTTCGGACCCTTGGACCTTGCCTTCACCTATGACCACATTAGCTAAAGGAAAAGTAAGTGGAATGGCATCCTCTATGTCTGCGGCTGAGCTTAGATACCAGTCTATCGTTAACTCCATAGATGACCACTCCACTCCTTCTTCCGAAGAGGAGTTTGAGGGTTATGTGGCCCCGGCTTAGGCCTTTGATTCCACCTCCACCTTGGACTGCTTAGATATAGTTTTACCTTCTGAAGAAGCAATCCTCGAAGTGATGATGGGTGTAGATCGACCTTGGGAAGACTTACACCATCGTTCATATTTCCTTCCTCCATTGCAAGAAGTGGAAGCTAGGTTCTCCAAGCTATTCACTAGTGATGTTTGTAAGATATCACATCCTTTGGCTCCAGCACACTTTCGTGTCGAAGGTAATATGTCGGTGATCTCAAAAACGATATCTATAAACATCTCTATGGACCTGTTGAAGGCCCCGAAAATCGGGTCAACAACAAGGGGGATACCAGCCCTGTCCGGACCTTGGTTGGCATCTCCTTATCCGTTTGGTATAGCGGGTCCGACTGGGGATATGGGACAAGTTTCCCAATTCAGTGTGTGTGTGTGAGAAAGATGGGTGTTTTTGTTCTAAATGGAATACCTCTATCTAATCTAATGCTATGCTATTGTATTCTAATAAACAGAAAAAAAAAAAACAGAAATTTATGCTAACCCAGGGTATGATCTTTCTTCTATGCGATCTAAAAAGATTTCGAATAATAACTGGTAATAAAGATCATTAAGCTATCATAAGAAAAGAATTTGATAAAGATAAGGTACTTCGTATAAGAAGTTAGACGCAATAGCTGTTAAAACTTATTGCATAAATGAGCTATTCATACACTAAACATAAACAAATAGTTATCACCATACAAAAGTGCCAAATGATAACTCATACATTCATGTTGTAAAATATAAATAACTTAAAACTGAACATCGCCTTAACGCATAAGCAGAAATGGTTAAGAGATAAAAGTACCATTTATAACTAGTCCTACTCATGAGCTTCAAGCAATGATTGATTTATCTCTCCTTGATTCAACATCTACTAAGAGTAAAGAAGTAGCAGATATCAAATGCAAATATCAAATAAACCCTGTTCCATTCATTCACCAAAACCTCCTCTGAGGGTGCAAAAGTCCATGTTCTGAGGACAAGTTTTTGATAAATTTCTGGACCCTTCTCTAAATGCATGAGAAGCGTTTAAATACTACTAACTAAATAACTTATTTACACAAATTGAGGATTCGGTTTAAATGACCGTCCTCTTTCTAAGCAAAACTATTCTAAAATTAAATCTACTAACTATTTCTAAATCTACTCCTTAATGTCGCAAGCATTCAGTAATTTTCTGAGTAGAGTCGGCTAACTGTCTTCTGCCTTTGTTTGAGTTAAGCAAACAGAATCGGCAAGAGTTGGCATTATCTTCTCAGTAAAATTGATGATACGTTTGAGAGTCATCCAATGAATATGTAACATTACCATGTATGCCTGGTAAAAATCCCATTTCAACTTGGTTAACCTTTGGACTACTTCTGCTTTTCCTTCAGTCTTCTGTTTCTAGTTTGCTTATATCACTGATTTCTTGCAATTTTCGGGGCTCGCAGGTGACTGAGCAACTAGGGACCTTCCTTTTCAAACAATTTTCCTTAGCGATGTGCGATTAACGCTAAGCGCTAATCACGCATCAAAAACTGCCTCTATTTCTTGATCTAGGCTTCCCTGATGTGCTTTTTTCCTCTTGGGGCTTTTTCTCTCATTCGGTATAAAGCCCGAAATTTGTAAAAATAGTGGTTCCGTGAGCTCTTGACCCTGAGAATTAAACTGTTTGTTTCTGGTATCAGCGTTGTTCAGTACCCATTCAATCATGGCTGTACATGAGAAATCGGTGATAGATGCCTCAGAAGAGTTCTGCATCTCTTTTTCTTCATTGAATGGATTAAGCATACCTTCTGAAATGTTCATTGGAGTGCTGCCTTCCTTCCTCGTTGTTTTCTGCATAATACCCTGTATAACGCTTCGTCCTTCTTTCCTGCAGTTCACATTGAGGTGGAAGTAATGATAAAGGACTAATGACAGGAAAACTTTTAAATGCCAAAGATATACAAGACATGCCACCTTACGTGAGTTATTTCTTCGAAGAAAACAACACCCTACTTCATTAACAACTGGCAATAACTCATTAATTCATATCAAAATACATGACCAACTCTTGGCTAAAAAGTTTTCTCGAACAATGAGCCAGGACCAACTGCGATGGAGGGGTACCGCGTTTTTTCTTTGTGATGTCGCAAATCACAGTATCGCAATTTTGCAATGTCGCAATGTTATCATGCTGTTTTTATCGCAGATCGCAGTATCGCGGTATCGCAATATCGCAGATCGTTATAATCCTTGTGTAATTCTTGTGATTTTTGCGATGTGCGATATGCGATATCGCATATCGGTGATTTTTTAAAGTTTTTCAATGTGAGTGTTTCTTCAGTATATGCAATGCGATGAGGTTTCGCGTCGCAATCTCACATTTTGTCATTTTAACTCATTTGAAGGTGTATCCTATCATCCTTTGCGCGATGCGATATCCTTTAAGGAGTAAATTTAATTTTCTTCATTATGAAACTTAGGTTTTTCATATTTTTGAAGGTATTTTCCTAAGTCCATGATGTTGTAAGTTAATGTAACACTAACTAATTTTTTTGGGGGTCCCCACTTATTTAGTATTAGCAATAATACTTCATAGGGAGGGGGGTTATTGGTGGACACAACAATTGGCGATTCACTTGGAAGAACCAGTTATCTCTGTATTTCTATCGAACCTTTTCAGCTTCCAAAATAGCGAATTTTTAAGAAAAGTAAACTTTATATGGAAAGATAAAGTACATTATGCTCTAACCTATCAATGACATTTTGCTTAAGCTATTTTCAACTTTGATTATTTGCTGCCTCAAGTTAGTCCTTGTGTTTACATCAGTCATTACTTGGTCTGTAAAGATAAAACAAAGTCTTCTCTATAAACCAGTTTTAAAATATACTCATTTGTCGTAGGTAGAGCCTCTGCTGCCAGCAGGCGTTCATAACCTCGACAGGGTTACCTTTTACCTAGCAATGATCCTGTATCCTACTTAAATAAATCTACAACTCTCAAAGAAGAATCCACATCTACACTTATTGCTTTGATTTTGATTTTATTCTTAAAGAACAATGTCTTGGTTTGGTAGCCAATTTATGACACAGTCATTCACCAAGCTGGATCGTGATGAGACCCCTTGCCTCTTGATTGTAACAATCTTGAGTCATTTCCCTGTTGTGGTATGCAGTATTTGGCAAAGTTAGCAAGTTATAATATATGTGATTATGATAAGCCAGCTCGTGATGAGACCTCTCATTCTTCAAGATGAAGTGTATCCTTGGATTGTTCCTCTGAAAGTTTTGATTTCCTTAGCAGGGAGGAAGTCATTGTCTTATTTAGATAGCTCTGGACGACAATGATAGAGTTTTTGGAAGTAACTGTTCTACAAAGAATCTTTATTTTGTTATTGATACCTTTCATTGCACTGATATAAAACAATTTCTTCACTAAAGGTTATTTTCATCAAACTTTTATGAAGTTGAAACTAGTGTCATATCTAGGTTAGAGTCTTTAAGTGTATCTTTCAATAATAAATATCCATTTTCCAAAAGATTTGCTATTTATACAAGCGAAAAATCAAAATCTAAAAGAGAGTTGGTATCTTTTTCGTAAATGCCTAATTTAACCATTCACAACTGGTTTTATTATGAAAAAGAGAAAAACTATTATTCTACAAAATAGAAGAATAATCTTCTATGGAAAATATTTCTTAAGAATTTGTCCATTGACAAGCAAAGAGTCTCTTTTACTTGCTAAATCCTTTAACACAAATGTCGATGGACCTAAGACTTCTACAATTTGAAAAGGACCAAGCCACATTCTTTGAAATTTTGTATGTTTACCCTTTTCTTCGTGTGCCTTGTCCCATTTTAAAACTAAATCTCCCACCTGAAATTATTTTCTGGTCATTATTTGAATCAAAAGAGGATTTTACTAGTGCCTGATGATGAGCATGCATTTTCTTAGCTTGTTCTTGTTGTTCTTCTAATTTGATTATTTCTGTTTGCCTTAAGTGTAATGAGGAAGTTGGTCTACTGTTCTTTTGATAATCCTGATTAGTTTTTGTTTGTAGACTCGGCTAATCCATTGCCCTGTGGATAATAATTGACCGAATATTTAAGTTTGAATCCTCTTAAGTGCAAATTCAGTCATTGCATTTCAAGAAAAGTATGATGCATTATCGAACATTAAAGCAGAAGGTAATCCAAACTTGGTTATTATAAATTGATCTATGAACTTAATGATACTTTCAACATTAGCCGTCTTGAGTGGAACTGCTTCTACCCACTTAGTAAAATAACCTGTTGCTGTAAGGATATATCTATGCTGCCTGGAAGAGTGAGGAACGATCTCACCTATTATGTCCAATCCCCACTGACTGAAAGGTTGGTCGATGTTAACTAGTTGTAGTGGTAAAGATGGCTTCTTTTGTCTCCCAGTAGTAGTTTAGCAGACTTGACATTTCTTCACATAACTATGCGAGTCTTTGAATAACATGGGCCAGTAATATCCTGCGCGCAAGATTTTATGTGCAGTAGCATCTCCAGCATAGTGTCCGCATGTTGGCCCATTGTGGAGTTCCTGCAAAACTTTATCAACTTCAGATTTCTCAAGACATCTAAGGAGAACATAATCGTAATTCATTCTAAAAAGAATATCATTTATGAGCTGATACTATTTGGCTTTTAATATTAGAGCTCTTTTCTTTGTGTAATCGAGGTATGAAGGATCATATCCATTCTTAAGATAATAAATAATATTATAATTTCTGCTCATCGTTTAGGCTTACCTCACACACTTGTACCCCTACAGATGGGATTTCAGAAATTTGCGACGCTCCAACGAGCATTTTGCAAAAGCCTTGACCTCTTACAATGTTTGTTGGTTTAATTTTTATGTCATATTCTTGTAAGGCAGTTAGCCAATTGGCCCTCGTCTCACCCACAACCTATTGTACTAGAAGATTCCTTACTGCTGGAAATGGTACTATAATTTTGGTGTGGGTTTTGAGTAGAAAAGGTCTGAAGTATTTGATTGCTTTGAAAACAACATAAGCCTGTTTCTCCATGTCTGAGTAATTTAATTTAGCACCTTACAAATTTGAACTGAAAAAAGCAATTGGTGCTTCCGCCTTTTCTTGATTTGTTTGAGTGAGTATTGCAGCATATGACTTATCTAAGGCAAATGTGTATAAAATAAAAGGCTCTGAAAAATTCGGAGTTGCTAAAGATGGAGCATTAATAATAGCCTGTTTGATCAGGTTAAACGCTTCATGTTCATCTTGGCCCCATTTAAAAATGAAGTTCTTTTTTATCATAGTTTGTAAAGGAGATATGATTCGTGAAAAATCTGGAACAAATCTCTTTACAAAATCGATTTGACCAAGGAAGGATTGCATGGAGTTTTTGTTATGAGGTAGTGATATTTAAGAAATTTCTTTGATTCTGTCAGAGTCAATGTGGATACCAGATTTTGACACTATGAATCCTAGAAGTTTCCCTTCACTGAATGCGAAAAACGATTTCTTTGGGTTAAGTGAAATTCCGTACCTTAAACATCGTTGGAAGATTTGCTTCAAGTCTTTGAGATGGTCTCCTCATTTCTTGGAGTACACTGTTATATCATCCAAATAAATTACTACATATTTATTGACTAAACCTTTAAATGCAATGTCCATGGCTCTCTGGAATGTGGCACCAGCATTAATCAAACCAAATGGCATCTTTCGATATGCATATGTGCCCCATTTAGTTCTGAATGTGGTCTTCAATTGATCATCAGGATTTATCAAACTTGATTATATCCTGAAAATCCATCCAAGAAAGACATTAATTTTGAGCCTGCCACTACCTACAATATCTGCTCTATAAGTGGTAAGGGAAAATTGTCCTTTTGACAGGCTTTGTTGAGATTGCAAAAGTCAATACAAATCCTAATATCTCCATTTTTCTTTCTAATAGGTACCATATTGGAGACCCATTTAGAATGTCTGACGGGAAAAATTATCTTGGCTTTTAACAGTTTATTGAGTTTGGTTTTTATCTGATTTTCTAAGTTGGGATGAATCTTTCTCAATTTTTGTTGGACAAGTTTTTCGTTATCGATCATCGAAATAGTATGTTGGATGATAGAGGTGTTGTATGTTTTAAGTTCATCATACTTCCAAGCAAAAACGTTTTTATATTGTCTTAAAAGATGAATATATGCTAGATTTTCTTTGGGGGCTAGGCCAACGCCTAGATTTATGTTTTGGGGTTTGGTGTTGGTTCCTAGGTTTACCAATTCATAATTCAAGGTCGAGATTTGGAGCTTTGAATTGGTAGACCTTTTAAACTGATCTTTCAAATCGTACAGGTATTCTAACTTGACCACTGATTTAGGTATAGCATTGTGAGTGCTATCTTGCTGTAATTGCCGATCATGTTGATCTTTGTCGATTATTTGGTTGGAGTAGGATCCTTCAGAAGTAAGGAAATTTACGATATCAGGCTTGTCATTGAATATTCTCCAATTTTTTATGTTGTCAGGAATAGAAGGTCTGAGAATTGATGAAATATTGAATACTGTAAAATGCTCAGTCAGATCTTGAACTAAAGATTGATAGTGTTTTAGATGACCTGATAGGCAATGCATAGTATTTCGTACCTGTCTGACTACAATTTGAGAGTCTCCGAAGACTTGGACATACTTTATGTTTAGCCTGATTGCTTTGTAAAGTCCTTGAACTAAAGCTTCATATTCTGCTGTATTGTTGGTACAATCAAATTCGAGCCTGCATGTTAGCATGATTTTGTCTCCTTCTGGACTAATTAGCATGCATCCTGCTCCTGCTCCTTCGTTAGATTTGGAACCATCAAAAAATAATTTCCAAAACAAAGATTTATTTATAGGTTTCTCTAAAAAATTGATACATTTTTAACTATCCGTTTGAGAAAAGTTTTCGACTTGGGAAAAAACAAAATGTTCTAAATATGGGGACGTATGAGCATTCAAATTGTCGAGAAAAGAATCTACTGAATAATTGCCAATTATGCTACTGTTATATGCTACTGGTTCATTTTCCCCTTCTAACTCCGTTAGTATGTACTTCTGATGTAATTCTCATTCAACTTTTATTTGATTTGGCTTACCATTGTAAGGCAGCCACATATGCGACCAGTCAGTTGAGAAGTATCCATGCAATTTTTCTGAACAATCCTTGCTAAGAATTAAGCCATAAAATTCAAGGATATCAGCCATTAAAATGTCAATCACTTGACATACCTTCAGGTTGGATGACAGCCTTATGGTTACTTGATTTATTTCGCTGATGACTTCAACTTGAGACCGGTCCTGCTGGACTATGCGAACAATGGATTTCTGTGGTTGAATGTTTAATTTGGTGCATATGGACTTCGGTAAAATATTCGATGAAGCACCTGAATCCGCTAAACAAGTAAGGAGAAAAGGGGGAGTATGAGATCTCGATCTACCTCCAATTAAAGCAATGTCGTTTGGATCAATCTTGTTAGTCGTATTACTTGGAGGCCTTCCCATGTTCTGAGAAGCTTGAGAAATTACAGTGGCAGGCAAAGGTGCAACTGGCACAGCATGTAATTCTTTCATCATTATCTTTTGTTGATGCTTTAGCTTGCTCAATTCGTACAGAGTGATATTTTCCCTAGTATTTTTCATGTCTTCTATGATATTGTACTCCATTTCATCCGAAACGATCAACGTTTTAGATGGAGTAGGTGAATCTGTTTGGACTAGGCTAGTTTGAGTCACTTTAGATGTCGTTTTCTTTGTTGCAACTTTATCCTTCGTTGTAGAGCTTGCGCTCTTTGGTTTTGGGGTAATTTGGGGAGGATCAAGCTGATTTCTACTTCATGTGTTAACTGGGAATACTTCTTGATCTTCCTCTTGTGGGAGGATGAAATCTCACATTCCTTGTAATTCTACAACTTCTTCATCATCAATTTTCCCTTCAGTGACAATTTCCTCTTCCTCTTCCTTGGATTCAGCATTTGTTATAGCATTGGGTGGCTTTGAATCCATTGATGGGCCTCTTTTAAAAGCTCTGTAGGGCCTTTTTGAAGAAGTTTCTGCTACTTGCTTTTTTATGTCGACCATTTCATTAGACATGGTCTTAAGAACTTTTTGCAATCCCTTCAAATCGAATGGATCTTTTGCTTGTTTTTTCTTGGACTCTTCTTTGAAGGTGACCTTTTTAGATTTCCGATCTTCTAACGTGGATTTCTTCTCTAAGGCTATTATATGTTTCTCTACTGCTATGGCTTCTTTCATGTTTTCAGCAAGGGTTGTTTTATTAGCCCTGTCCACGAAGATTGCTATGTTTGATGGTAATGCAATGATATACCATTCACATCGCACTTCCTCGCTGGGCTGGGAAGTAGTAGGAATTTTGTTTAGAATCTTATTGAAACGTAGATTGAAATCTTTGATCGGTTCTCTAGATTCTGCCCTCAGGTCGGATAGGTCATTGACTAACATTGTCGTAGACCTATCATCACCAAACTTGGTTAGAAATTGGTCTTGGAAGATGTCCCAACTGGTAATAGATCTAGAGGGTAATGAAAAATACCATGATCCGGCTGTTCCTTGTAGGGTCTATGGAAATAGTTGAACAAAAACATCTTCATTAGTAACCCCATTGAGGTTGATGGATAGCATAAAGTTGTGTATGTTCTCTTCTGCTAGCATTCCTGCCTCAGGATTGAACTTGGGTAGCCATTTCTCAGGATGGGACGGTATTTGACTCAAGGGCGCAGGCATTAAGACTGCCCCAGGATTGTTCCATGGAGACTAGGCCACTGCTGAACTACTAACAGGGGGATTTGCAGAAAATGATCCCTCTGGTTGAGAAGACGAGGTAATTATGATCGCAGATGATTGAGGAGGAGTTGTAGGGATTCCACTAGGTGGGTTGATAATGGTCTGGGGTGGTGGAGTAGATGGTTGACTTCACAGTGGAGAAGTTGAGATGGATGATGTTGATGAAAGAGTCTCGTTGTCGAACCCTTTAGGTGACTTCCTTGCTCTTTTCCTTTTAGGAAGAGGTAGTTCGGTTGGCCGAACACCAAACTTTTCACTCTTAAGTCTAGTGAGGGGATGAGCAGGGTTATACTGCGAAGTCATGTTGCCCTGAGATTTATTAGATATTTGAGGGGAAATGGAAAATCGTTGAAGTTTATGAATCAGAGATTCGACTTCAGGAGGTTCAATAACCGATTGTTCTAAAATGTCAGGATTTGTAGTAGCGAATGATGCTCTAGCGACTTCTAACTCTGGATTTAAGTGTAATGGAGAAGTCGGAGGAGATGGTGAGGGCGATTTACTCTCTGAATGGTATTTTGATTTGGATTTACTTGCCATTCATAGTTTAGGCCCTCCTTCTAGTGCTAAATATGTTGAAGGCCCCGAAAATCGGGTCAACAACAAGGGGGATATCCACCCAGTCCAGACCTTGGTTGGCATCTCCTTATCCGTTTGGTATAGCGGGTCCGACTGGGGATATGGGACCAGTTTCCCAATTCAGTGTGTGTGTGTGAGAAACATGGGTGTTTATGTTCTAAATGGAATAATTCTATCTAATCTAATGCTATGCTATTGTATTCTAATAAACGGAAAAAAACATAGAAATTTATGCTAACCTGGGGTGTGATCTTTCTTCTATGCGATCTAAAAAGATTTCGAATAATAACTGGTAATAAAGATCATTCAGCTATCATAAGAAAAGAATTCGATAAAGATAAGCTACTTTGTATAAGAAGTTAGACGAAATAGCTGTTAAAACTTATCGCATAAATGAGCTATTCATACACTAAACATAAACAAATAGTTATCACCGTACAAAAGTGCCAAATGATAACTCAGACATTCATGCTGTAACATATAAATAACTGAAAACTGAATATCGCTTTAACGCATAAGCAGAAATGGTTAAGAGATAAAAGTACCATTTATAACTAGTCCTACTCATGAGCTTCAAGCAATGATTGATTTATCTCTCTTTGATTCAACATCTATTAAGAGTACAGAAGTGCAACATCAGTAGTAGATATCAAATGTAAATATCAAATAAACCCTGTTCCATTCATTCACCGAAACCTCCTCTAAGGGTGCAAAAGTGCATGTTCTGAGGACAAGTTTCTGATAAATTTCTGGACACTTCTCTAAATGCATGAGAAGGGTTTAAATACTACTAACTAAATAACTTATTTACAAAATTTGAGGATTCGGTTTAAATGATCGTCCTCTTTCTAAGAAAAACTATTCTAAAATTAAATCTACTAACTATTTCCAAATCTACTCCTTAATGTCGGCAACATTCAGTATTTTTCTGAGTAGAGTCGGCTGACTGTCTTCTGCCTTTGGTTGAATTAAGAAAATAGAAACGGCAAGAGCTGGCATTCTCTTCTCAGTAAAATTGATGATGCGCTTGAGAATCACCCAATGAATATGTAGCATCATGATGTATGCTTGGTAAAAATCTCATTTCAACTTGGCTAACTTTCGGATAGCTTCTTTTTCCAATTTGCTTCTATCGCTGATTTCTTTGCAGTTTTCGGGACTCACAGGTGACTGAGCAACTAGGGACCTTCCCTTTCGAACAATTTTCCTTAGCGATGCGCGATTAGTGCTAAGCGCTAATCGCGCATCGGAAACTGCATCTCTTTCTTGATCTGGGCTTCCCTGATGCGATTTTTGCCTCTTGCGCCTTTTTCTCTCATTCGGTATAAAACCCAAAATTTGTAAAAATAGTGGTTCCGTGAGCTCTTGACCCTGAGAATTAAACTGATTGTTTCTGGTATTAGCGTCTTTCAGTATCTATTCAACCATGACTATACATGAGAAATCTGTGACAGATGCCTACGAAGAGTTTTGCGGCTCTTTTTCTTCTTTGAGCGGATTAAGTATGCCTTCCGAAATGTATATTGGAGCGCTGCCTTCCCTCTTCATTGTTTTCTGCATAGTGCCCTGTGTAATGCTTCATCCTTCTTTCCTGCAGTTTACATTGAGGTAGAAGTAATGATAAAGGACTAATAATAGGAAAACTTTAAAATGCTGAAGATATATGAGACATGCCACCTTACGTGAGTTATTTTTTCGAAAAACACAACACCCTATTTCATTAACAACTAGCAATAACCCATTAATTCGCATTAAAACATATGACTAACTCTTGGTTAAAGAGTGTTATGAAACCAGCTCAAGAAAAGATAGAAAAGATAGATCAACGCCTTAGAGTTCAGCCTCTTCGAGGGGGCAACCTCCTTTACATTACATAAATGAACAATTCTTGGATGATACAAATGAAAAGACCTCCTTTCTATATATAGGAGTCTAAGGGCTCATAACATAATGAGAGCCGACATAACAATAATAATGTAAGGGCACAATAATAACAATAGTGGGCTTCTATGGGGCACAATAGTAACAATATGGGCACTACATGGGTACATCAATATAATAAGGGGGTTGTACTAATAACAATAAGGGGTTACACTAGCAGTATAGGGGCCTAACATGCCCCTCTCCTTCAAAAAGAGTTGTCCTCAACGCTTGAGTAGTTCTTGATGCTTTTGTATAAAATTCTTGTCCTTCCCTGTAGAATCTTCAGCTGGTAAGTTCTTCCACTTGATGATATGCTCTGAAATTGATCATTTTCGTAGCTGTCGGGTTCTTGTTTCTGTGACTGCTGCAGGTTCCAATATGATTTTTCCTTCCTCTTCAATTTCTAACAATATTGTTTGAATTGGAATCTTTTGCAAGTTTTGAATAATTGGCCATACTTCTTCGTCCTTCTTCCATTCATCCCTTGCTTCGTGTATCCAATCTGGTTGGATAATAGAAATAGCACAAAATAGTGCTTCGACATCCTCATCCTTGAAGAGTCTTCCCATTCGGTAAGGTCGCCATTTTTTAAGTGCATATAGTATTGCCAACATTTCCTTCTCATAAATAGCTTGCTTGAGACATAGCGGTAAAAATACCCAATCACCTACATCAAAACATTTTTTACTACGATGTTGATCTACTTGTTGTTTTATTTGATTTTGCACCGAAGTAGCATTATCCTTTAAAAGTTGGAGAACTTGTTGTTGATGCTCGATGTGATCTTTCACTGCTTGAACCTTTTTCTTCTTGATATGTCCTTCTACGTCTAGAGTTTGAGGAGTGATAATTTCTTCCGATCCTTTACAAGATATGGTCGGATTCATTTCTTG
>APFE031749911.1:0-17446 GCA_000404065.3 Pinus taeda
ATGTGTGCACAATTTGTGTATTTTAAAATAATTTAAATACATTAAAATTTGATGTGGAGGGTAGTGACTTGTCAAAAAAGTAAAAATGTATTTGATTGTGAAACATTGAATTCTATAATTTTAAATTTCATATTTAGCGATGCTTTCCCCAATACTCTCCCATTTTTCATGAAATGTTTGGATATAATAAATTCATAATTTGATTCTTTTAACTAAAATTATTTGTTTATACATATTAGTGACCATTGTTTCTTCCCCTCATGGAGGTGAATATCAAAAGTACCCATAAGGTTGGGAGGCTAGCCACCACCCCATTGCTTCATATTTCTATTCAAGAGGGTTGGTGGGGTGGCCAACCCACCCTATTCACCAAAAATGTGAGCATTTCCTATTAGGTTGAATAATATGGAAAATCTTCACTCTTGTATCTATAAATGGATTTTATGATGTGTTAAATACTTCCCTCGTAGTGGGTGGGATTATTTCTCTGGTCTTTCAACATCTAGGGGTTTGTGCACAACAAATTGCATGTAGCCACTAGGAATTTCTTTTTTCCTTTTTGAGCTTGTGCCAATGGTTTGGTTTTGTTTGTGCTTGTTGGAAATAATACTGGGGGGGGGGGGGTGTGAATCAATATTATAAATTCAATTATTTTTCAATTCATATACAGATTTGTATACGCTACTTTAGTTAGATAAACCAACATATATACGCAACTTCGGTTAAATAAAAAAACGTATAACTTACATACTTGTAATTTAATTATTCTTCAGATGTTAGTCTTAAATCTATGCGTCAGAACCATAGAGACATCAATCAGGAACAGAAAAATAGTGTAGACAGTCACACACAAGAACACAAGATATAAGGTGGAAACCCAATGTGGGTGAAAACCATGTGCTGCAATTCGTCTCTATCTTCTTTCAATTAGAAACTTATTTTTACAATGATTCTGTACTGGCGCAGTCTTATACCAGTACGCACGCTGCTACCTGCAGAATGCTACAACGTTCTCTTGTTCTCCAGCTTCACTTGCAAGGGAGATACAACCCCCTTTAGCTCTTGTACTAGCTGAGGTACTAGTACGGAGGATCCTACCTGCAGAAGGCTACAACCTTCTCTTTTCTTCCACGGACCACGTTTTATAAATTTTGAAACTCGATCCATGAATAACATCAATCAAACATCAAGTATATATGCATCAATCAATCTCCTTTGTACCAACCAATATAGAATCAACCAAACACTTCTCAGAATGTTGTAACCAGAAAACAGTGATAGTAACGAGACACCAATTCTGAACCCAGAACACTTCAGCAATAAACAGAAGCAGCTAAATCATATTTCATGAAACGTTCACTACTTCTCTATGCAGAAACCTGCGTACATATGCATATGGATCAATGCCAACCAACATATACGTTTTCTTCAGTTGCTAAACCTGCGTGTATACGCGCCTATGCCGCATCGAACCTGCGTATAGATCTATAAAAGATAATTTACCCTTTTACTTAATGAGACATCAGTTATACCCATATTATCAGATTTATAGATCTAATCATGCGCCAATTATAACAGATCAAAGGTTACAAAGATACTACTATTCAAGTCATAAAATCTTGATCCATCAATAGAACTAATCCATCTTTTAGCGCTCAGGTTCCTCCTTGGTTCAAATCCAGCAATGCACCATACACCAATCACTAGTATTCTAGATCTTGCTCCTCTTCAGATATTCAACACTTAGATGATGCCCTTTCCAAATGATCTCCTTCCCTTTTTATAGTCCTAGGTCTTACTCAAACCATGGTCCAAAACCATTATAGAATCAATAATAGGGACCCAATACTTGTGTTCAACACTTTGGAGGTAATACCAAGGACCAAAACCATAGGTTCAAATATGGCAGACTACATACCATGGACCAAACATAAATTCTCTGTCATGTATGAAATTTTCTTTGCATGAAAGTGTGTGCATACATATACGCTTCTTTTGATCGATCATCCCACGTGTATACGCAACTTTGCTAAGAGGAACTTATGTATACCTTATTTTCTTCTATTCTCAGTGCCTGAGTTGTGATTTGCCATTTGAGTGAGTTGCCATCAAGGACAACACCTGTGTCATAGAGCCAAACCTGTGTCATAATGCCAAAAATCTCCCCCTGTGGACTTGATGGCAACCCCAAGTCACTCAAAGACATTCTCCCCCTTTGACATCAAGGGCAAAGGGTTATGCTCCCCCTAAGTACATCCTGAATTTTCTACTCTGCTGTGCTGTCCAAGCTCCCCGTGACTGTAGGCAAGATCTGCAAGAAGATGTTCTGCAAGAGAAACATGATTTTATACACTATAAATGACCTTCCAACCACCAAAGACTCATACATACATCCATCTCCCAACCAAGTTGGAATTGACACATCTACCCAATCAAGTGTGGATACTCCAAGAATTTGCACATGATAAAGACAAGAGCATTACTTCATTCATCCCAGGCATAGTGGGGAAACCAAGATAGGACGTTACATGACCTTGATAAGAAAAGAAAAACATGACATAGAGATGAAATATCTACAGCAAGACTAAGATAGCTATCAACAACCAACATCATCAGCATCAATTAGACCAGCAACCACGATTTCGCTCTGCACCTGCTCCTCCTGAGGCCAACAACTATGAAATTGAACCAAGATCTTCTAAGATAATGCCAACAATGCATTATTAGAAGAATATATGCTCCCCGTGAATCTGAGATACGTGATTTATGTTAGACCCATAACAGACTCTTTTCATCCTGAGACTGGCCCCACTACTTTTCTTCAAACCAGCATATACACGGTTGTACCCACAGAAACCAGTGTATGTACGTGGATTACCCACCTGAAACTTGTGTACAACCATTAATCTCTGAAGAAGACAAGATTCAAGAGCAAGATGATGCATCAACTAC
Source organism: Pinus taeda (assembly GCA_000404065.3). Lineage (NCBI taxonomy): Eukaryota > Viridiplantae > Streptophyta > Pinopsida > Pinales > Pinaceae > Pinus > Pinus taeda. Next base: position 2,953 of record APFE031749911.1, read on the forward strand.
CCCCAACTTCTGTGTGAGGTATTCAAATGTCTCCCTCGGCAGTGGTTTGGTGAGAATATCGGCAACTTAATCCTTAGATTGAACATACTCCAATTTGACCTTTTGTTCAAGCACTCGTTCCCAGAGAAAATGATACTCGATAGGTATGTGCTTTGTTTTTGAATGAATGACAAGATTCTTTGAAATATTGATTGCACTTGTATTATCACAAAAAATGGAAATAGGTGGAGTACAAGTGATTTGAATATCTTGCAATGTTTGCATCATCCAAAGGAGTTGTGTGCAGCAAGATGCAACATCTACATATTCTGCTTCAGCTATAGATAAAGTAGTGGAACTTTGTTTCTTGCTAAACCAAGATACTAATCTAGGACCCATGAAGAATACACCACCACTAGTGCTTTTCTTGTCATCCATGCTTCCTACCTAATCTGCATCTGTATATGCATGACGTGTGAGATTTGTGCCTCTACGATACCATAAGCCATAGTTTTGAGTTCCTTGAAGATATTTGAAAATTGTCTTAACTGCCTGAAGATGAGTTTCCTTTGGATTTGCATGAAACCTTCCAACTATCCCTACTGCATGCATAATGTCTGGTCGGGTACCTTTCAGATAGAGTAGACTACCAACCATGGATCTATAGGTTGGTTGATGTACAGCTGCTGATTCATCATTTGCAGTGAGACTGCATCCTGTTACCATAGGGGTACATACTAGTTTTGAATCCTCCATCCCATATTTCTTCAAGATCTGCTTGAGATACTTTGTTTGTGATAGAAAAATACCGTCTTTGTTTTGTTGGACTTGTAAACCAAGAAAATATGTGAGCTCACCAAGAAAAGACATTTCAAATTCTTTTTGCATTACCAAGGCTAAGTTTTGACTCACGTCTTCTTCATTGCTACTAAAAATGATATCATCAACATACACAACAAGTATTAACAATTTATTATTGTCAGTTTTTATAAATAGATTGCTATTTGTTGATCCTTTTGAAAAGACTTGTTGATGAAGGTACTTATTCAACCAATAATACTAATCCCTTGGAGCTTGTTTAATTCCATAGAGAGCCTTTTTGAGTTTGCATACAAGTTTTGGATCATTTCCAAGGATAAACCCATCTCGTTGCTCAATGTATACTTCTTCGTCCAAGTCTCCATTCAAAAAGGCAGATTTCACATTCATCTAAAATACTTTGAACTTCTGAAAGCTAGAGAGGGCAAGGACATTCTTATGGCCTCAAGTCTAGAAACTGGTGCAAAAGTTTCTTCAAAGTCTATACCTTCTTGTTGCGCATATCCTTTACAAACAAGTCTTGCCTTGTTTCTAACCACATCTCCATTTTCATTCAACTTATTTTTGAAAATCCATTTTGTCCCTATGAAATTATTATCTTTTGGTCTAGCAACCAACTCCCAAGTGTTATTCTTTTCAATTTGTTCAAGTTCTTCCTCCATGGCCTTAACCGAGCATTCATCTTTGCATGCCTCTTTTACATTTTATGGTTCGGTGGAGGAGAGCAATGCTAGATAGCTTGAAGCTTCTAAAATGGTTCTTCTTGTTTGTACACTTGCCTCTTTCTACCCCAAAATTTGAGTGTCTGGATGATTCTTCTGAACGTACCTGGATGGAGTCTTTTCTTGTATCCTTATCTGTTCTTCTGGTGCCTCATGAGTTTCTTCTTCATCATGATTCTGATTTGATGTTGAAGGAAAGTCCTAATCATCATCTTCGAACTCTTCAGATTTTACTTGCCTAGGAGTGTTTCCTTCTTCATCAACCACTACATCGATACTCTCAACAATTTTTCCAAGTCTTTTATTATAACACTTATATTATTTGCTATGGGGAGAGTAACCAAGGATAATGCCTTCATCTGCTCTAGGTTCAAATTTCCCCAGGTTTTCATGAGTCCTTTTGATTTAACATTTGTTTCCAAAAATTTTGAAATATTTTACCGTGGGAGTCATACCATACCAAAGTTCATGAGGAGTCTTATCTTTTTTTACCGAGATGTTTTTCTCATTGAGAATAACAACTGCAGCAAACGCGGCTTCACCCCAGAAGGTTGCGGGAGTTCCTGATTCATCAAGGATAGCACGAGCCATTTGTTGAACTGTTTTGTTCATCCTTTCCACTAATCCGTTTTGTTGAGGAGTCCTTGTAGCAGAGAATTCCCTTCTTATTCCATGTTGTTCACAAAAATTGAAAACTTCATCTGAGGTAAATTCCCCTCCTCGATCAGATCTAAGGCATTTGATTCCACGATCTGATTCGTTTTCAACCAAGGCTTTGAATGACTTGAACTTTTCGAAAGCTTCATCTTTATACTTCATGAGTCCTATCCAACACATCCTTGAAAAGTCATCAATGAACAATATGAAGTACTCTTCTCCTCGAGGTGACCTCTTCCTAGTTGGACCACATATATCAATATGGACAAGTTCAAGTGGCCTTCTAGCTAATCCTTCCTTTTCAGGGAAATTAGTTTTGGTTTGTTTACCAAACTGACATGATTTGCATATTGTATTGTCTGGAATTCTAATGTCCATAAGATCATGAACCGCCTCATATTTTCATGCTTTCCTTATCTGAGAGAAGCTAAGATGTCCCAATCTTCTTTGCCATAGCCAGTGTTCAACATTATTGCTTAGATAGCATTTTTGTTGTCCTTCTTTGAATATGTATAAATTATTTGGAGTTATTATGCCTTTGATTACTGTTTTTCCTGTATCAAGCTCACAAAAAATACATCCATTTGATCAAAATATTACCTCACTTCCTTGATCGCACATTTGACTGACATTCAATAGATTATGCTTTAAGCCATCAACATACATAACATTTCCAGCTTTGACCTTCTCTTTCAAACGAACAGAACCTTTACCTTTTATGAATGATGAGGTGTCATCTCCAAAGGAGACCTTCTTTTCCTTTTCTAAGGCACTATAAGGCTGAAGTTTTTCTTTATCACCTGTCATATGTTTCGAGCATCCACTGTCGATGTACCATTGATTATTCTGTCCTTCTGCATATAAGGCTATTCCACATCTTTCTGGTTGTGGTTCTTTCTTTCTCCATGTTTTGGGAGTTAATGAAGCTTGCTCCTTCTGAGTTGTTTGCCGAAACCTACTCCTACATTTAGAATCTTCATGATAGAAGTTTTTACAAATAGAACATTCTATTTCATTTTCAAGAGAAATTTTTTTATTATAGGTTCTTTTCATGATCCCAATCATTCTCCTTTGTTTTTGAGCTTCCCTAGTCATGATTGTCTTGTAGGCAACACATTGAGCAGCTTTGTGACCAAAGTTATGACAAGAGAAACATTGGCCATTGAAGAAATTCTTGCGATTATCAAACCTACCAACCAAATGATTATTGTTTCCATTGACACCCATTCTTGAGGTAAATTGAGAATGATTTACCTGTGGTTGGTTGAAGCTTTTGTTCATCCTTGAAGTATATTGTCCTCGATTTACTTGGTAATATTTGTTGATTCTTGAAGCAGCTGTTCCCTCATTTACCTGGTGATCTACATTATGCTTTCGTTGTCAATTGTCGACCTGTTCACTTCTCCTTGTTGCATCAAGATAACTTTTGGAAGTGGATGGCTTCTGTTCTTACTTCTATGCTTGAGACAATTCTTCCAAATATCCGAGACCTCTCTTTATTAGAGGAGAACACTGCACTTTGATAATCTCATCTAAAGTTTTAGATCCTTTAGCAAATCTAAGATAAAGGGATTTTGTTTTCTCAATTTCTTTTCTAAGTGCCACAATTTCACATTATAACTCTTCATTGTGTTTATCTCTTTCAGCAAGTTGTAATGTTAGAGTATCTATGATCATATTCTTTTCCTCTAAATATATTTTAAGTTTAGAAATTTCTTCATAAATACCTTCTTCATTTATAGCATCGAAGAAATCATCATCTTAAAAAGTCATCAAAAGTCTATCATCATTGCCTTGTCCATCTTCATCACTATTTGAAATTCCATCACTAACTTCATGAGTATAATAGCTCTTCTTACTTACATTTTTTTTTCTATTCCATCTAAGTGGTTCCTTACCTTTATCTTTATGAGGACACTTTACAACATAGTGACCGACTCTTCCACAAGAAAAGCATTTGAAAGGCAGCTTACCTCTGAATCTTCCAGTTCCCCATTGAAGGTTCTTGACAAAGTTTGATTCTTCTTCTTCTTGAGAATCCCTCTTTTCTCATTTCGTGAGTTAGAATTCCATGCAGCTGGGACATGGTAAGACTCTGTAGATTTTGTTTTTCTTCTATGGCAGAAACGTTTGAATCAAACTTAGAAGACAAAGATCTTAGAACTTTTTCAACCAAAACAACTTATTTTATTTCTTCACCCAAGTTTTTCATACAATTTACAATCTCATCTATACGTAGGAAATAGCTAGCCACACTTTCATCATTGTGCATTCTAAGACTTTCATATTGAATTATAAGAGTTTGTAGTTTTTCTCGTTTTACCTGCTCATCTCCTTCATAGCTCAGAACGATCTTGTCCCATATTTCTTTTGCATTTTTGAGCTGCATAACCTTGACGAATTCTGATTGAGATAAACTACCTAATAGAGTATTGACAGCCTTTGCATTTGTTTCATACTGCTTCTTACTAGCCATATCTGTAGGAGTTTCTGATGGAAATATATATCCTATTTCCACAATATCCCAAACTTTTGTACCAAGAGATTGAAGATAGGCTATGATTCTTACCTTCCAATAGATGAAGTCAGTCCCATCAAAAATTGGTGGCTTGATGGATGCCTCTCTTTCGTAGTTGCTCATGATGATAGATCTTCCTTCAAGCGGTCAAGCTTCTTCTGAAGGACCTGCTCTGATACCAATTGTTGGAAATAATACTAAGAGGGGGGTGAATCAGTATTATCAAGTCAATTATTTTTCAATTCATATACAGATTTGTATACACTACTTTAGTTAGATAAACCAGCATATATATGCAGCTCGGTTAAATAAAACAGTGTATAACTTATAGACTTGTACTTCAATTATTCTTCAGATGTTAATCTTAAATCTGTTGTCAGAACCATATAGACATCAATCAGGAACAGAAAAATAGTGCAGATAGTCACACACAAGAACACAAGATATAAGGTGGAAACCCAATGTGGGTGAAAACCACCTCCTGCAATTCGTCTCTATCTTCTTTCAATTAGAAACTTCTTTTTACAATGATTATGTACTGGTGCAGTCTTATACTAGTATGCAGGCTGCTACCTACAGAAGGCTACAACCTTCTCTCATTCTCCAGCTTCACGTGGAAGGGAGCTACAACCCCCTTTAGCTCTTGTACTAGCCGAGGTAATAGTACGGAGGCTGCTACCTGCAGAAGGCTACAACCTTCTCTTTTCTTCCATAGACCACGCTTCATAAATTTTGAGACTGGATCCATGAATAACATCAATCAAACATCAAGTATATCTGCATCAATCAATCTCCTTTGTACCAACCAATATAGAATGAACCAAACACTTCTCAGAATGTTGTAACCAGAAAACAGTGATAGTAACCAAACGCCAATTTTGAACCCAGGACACTGCAGCAATAAACAGAAGCAGCTAAAGCATATTTCATGAAACGTACGCTACTTCACTATGCAGAAACATGCGTACATATGCATATGTATCAATGCCAACTAGCGTATACGCTTTCTTCAGTTGTTGAACCTGCGTGTATACGCGCGTATGCCGCGTCGAACTTGCCCATAGATCTATAAAAGATAATACCCTTTTACTTAATCAAACATTAGTTATACCCAGATTATCAGATTTATAGATCTAATCATGCTCCAATTATAACAGATCAAAGGTTACAAAGATACTACTATTCAAGTCATAAAATCTTGATCCGTCAATAGAACTGATCCATCTTTTAGTGCTCAGGTTCCTCCTTGGTTCAAATCCAACAATGCACCATACACCAATCACTAGTATTCCAAATCTTGCTCCTCTTGATATATTCAACACTTAGTCGATGCCCTTGCCAAATGATCTCCTTCCCTTTTTATAGTCCTAGGTCTTACTCAAACCATGATCCAAAACCATTATAGAATCAATACTAGGGACCCAATACTTGGGTTCAACACTTTGGAGGTAATACCAAGGACCAAAACCATAGGTTCAAATATGTTAGACTAAATAACATGGACCAAAAATAAATTCTCCGACGTGTACGTGCTTTTCTTTGCATGAAAGTGCGTGTATACACGACTTTGCTGAGAGGAACCTGCGTATACCTTATTTTCTTCCATTCTCAGTGCCTGAGCTGTGATTTGCCATTTGAGTGAGTTTCCATCAAGGACAACACATGTGCCATAGATCCAAACTTGTGTCATAATGCCAACAATGCTTTGGGCTAGTGTATGGATTAGTAGCTTGGGGCTAGAGATGGCCAATTAATGGGTGGCTTTGAGTGTGTCAATGAGACTTGTCATTGCACATTGTGGCTTCTTCTAGAGTTTTTGTTTCTTGTTGAAGTTTTCCCCTAAGGCTCTTCATGTTTGGAGTTAGTGCATTTAAGGATGCTCACATTTCTATTTGTGTTGATTTAATTGGATTTAGTCCACCATGTAGCACAATGTTTAGGAGTAGTTGGGTTTACTCACTAGTGCTTGTTGGCAATTGTTTGAAGCCCTATCCTACCCAAGGTTTTCCATCTAATCCTTTGTTACTATGTTCGAATATGTTGTGGTATATTAATTTATCGAGGCTAGTACCCTTCCTTTTGGCCTCCTCAAGTGTCTTAATTTGTGTTCTCCTTACAAGGCATGTGATGTTGAGCAAGTGGTCAAGGCTAGTATGGTGCATCCATTTAGATATCACCCCAATTGTTTTTTATATAATTTGTAATTTATAATTGAATTTACAGGGATTTGTATTAAAAAAATCCATTTTGCAAGGCCAAAACCTTTACATATTCCACTCTTCCTTATGCTTTCGAGATTGAACACATCCCAAACCCTCAAACTAGTTCCCCATCAAACAAATACTTCAATCCCTTTCCAAGTAAATATTTTCCAAAAAACCTCCAAAATACCAACATATTTACATTCCATTTTCCCCTGTATTTCTATTTTCGTATAGAATGAATTCTTGTAATTCTTGGAGAAAAACTTTTTCCTTTCTTCCCAACTTGAATCCAACCTACATTTTCTCCAAATTCGAGTCGATCATTCTTTGTTAAATGCACAGTATTTTTCTTCAAATCTTTCTCATCCACCTTAATCTGCCCCATAGTTTTCATTTTCAACAAGAATCCTTGTGGTTTCGGGAGGTAATCCATTTCTCTAGGAACGTACCTTGCATTCACAGAATCCTCATGAGCAAGTGGACGATCCACATTTGCAAGTGAATTTCCCTTGTTATATTCTTTTGTCGAGAGTCCAGTTTCTTGCACTTAATCTGCTTCTATCATGTCTTCTTGTTCTTTCTTTCTCTCAGTCTACTCTTCTTTAAATACGATATAGTGGTCACCTTGTGCACCTTTCCCCCATTTGGGCCTTTGGGGTTTTGTTCGATCTTATTTATTGTGAGGAGGCTTGGGGCAGTTTTTAATTACATGTCGTGTTTCATAAAATTCTCTACATCAAAATGATATGTTCTCATAATAGAGATTTTAGACCCAAACATAGTTTGTAGACATAAAATAAATCTCTCGAGGAAAACCCTCGTTGAATTCCATCCCCACAAAAATGTGAGCATAAGTAGTAATTTTTTGTTTGTTTGTTTTTAATATGACAACTACGATAGAATGTTTCCACCACTTTCACAAAGGAGGAAAGCTATGTGTGACTCCAAAAATACAAGGGAAGAATCGATAGTCTTATCCAAACTCGAGTTGCAGAAATTTATTTTGCAACCCAATCGAATGTGGAACACCAGTACTGTATGGAGAGGCTAGTGCTCCCCCAAAACCATTGTTGAGCTTCACATGTAACCTTCTTGTCTCCAATCATTTCAAAAACCACAGTGAAGAACCCTCATACCATAGGGTAAATATTAAGCTCGTATGTCGATAGTGGCTTCCATGTCTTAGAGATCGATTGGAGCAAATTGACAAGCCACGACCATAACCCATAAAACCTGCAAACCAAACCATTCCTATAAAAATACTTTTCACAATCTAAAGCTTCCTCATTCACAAGAATGTAAAGGGAAAAATTATCTTGCACCACTCGAGGACCACAACCAATCTTCAGCGTAGAATTGTACGAAACTAAAGAAGAAATAGCTTGATTGCAAGTGATACATGCAAAATAAAAATATTTCTTTTGAAAATCACGACGATTCGCCATTGAACTATTTGCATGAAATCCATGCAACTAGAGAAAAGATTGGGCGTCTAAGGTTTTGGGTGGAACCTACATGCCCCAAGGGATTCAAGAGCTCTTTCCATTTCGAAAGATATAAGAATATTATTATAGCCAATATGTTCCCTTCCCTAATTAAATTCATTTCTTTAATATATGATAATGATGAATTTTTATTTTTTTCAGTAAGAGTGATAAGATTCAAAGATAGTTATTTTCTTTTGTTTGTGTGATTTTATATTATATAAAATATATATCAATGAATATAGAGTTGCGTTGCTTTGACTTATGTTTAATTTTCAAAATTTAAAATAGATTATATATAAACTATTATAGATTATATATCCTTGTTTCTGATATGGAAACATATGTGATTCTTATCTGAAACTTTGTAAAAACGTTTTTGTGTCATTTCAAACTATCAGAAACTTCAGCTTTGGAATTTGATATGTTTCCAAGGGGTTTAAAATTTTTTGGAAACGTTTCTAGATTTCTTGAAACAGAGCCACACAATTCGTGATCGGAATCCACCCTTAAATGTTTGAAAGCATGAAAATTTGTATAGCCATAAGTAAATAATAAAAATGAAGAAATGAGATTTGCAAATAAACTCACTATATATATGACATCACAATGTCTCTTCTAAATCTTTAGAACAAGGGCACTACATATATGTATAAAAGATTCTTACTAAGAAAAAGATAGATGTTCAAAAATGAAAATAAAAAGGTTTGATGAATGTCTTTGTAAAGAGATTTATTTGAGCGATTAATTTTCAGTTTGGTTAAGGTTTTGTTAATTGTCATTGATTTTTCTCTTGATTTCATAAATACCTCCAATATAACAAAATTTCTCTAGCCAATGTTTCTTTCATATAGTCAAGAGACCAAGGTGACATTTGTTCGGTTTTGTTATATTCTTTCCACGACTAGCCCACGTAGTTAATCGGGGGTTAGAAGGGGGTCTGAGCCGCTCTTTCGTTGCGCCGATTGTGTAGTGGGGGGAGTCACAAGGGGTTTGAGGGGTGCAGGTAACCCCACTCTATTGGGCATGCCTACCTATGGTTTTGTGCATGTTTTTTTCACATGGTTTTGGACGCAATAGTTTTAGGGGCATGATTTTGGAAGCGATGTTTTTTGGTCCATGGTATTGAATGCTTTGACATGTATAAATATATATTGTAACATTGAAAGGAACATAATAAAAAATCAAGGTGATAGTCTCAGTTTTGGGATCGAAGGGAAAATCTCCATGTATATGTGTTTTATGTGTTATGCTCTCGCATTGTTTATTTTCTGTGTTTTAGAATTCGTATGCAGGTAATTTATGTACAAGGTTAAAACCTACAACGTTGAGAAGATTGAAATGCTCAAATAGTTCTTGATGGAATATATTTCTATGATGAAAGCACCAAGCTTCAATATGAGAGATGGTGTCCACATCCTTTGTAAGAAAAACCCTATGCAAAAATTCTAAAATATGATCCCTTAACAAATAAGACTATTTTTTCTCGATAATTCTTGGTTTGCAAATGGAATTGTGCTTTCATTAAAATAAGCCTACATGCTCATATGTGATACATGAAAGAGAGGAGATAGCATATGTACTGTGTATATTAGCTTAGCATTTATTCATATTACACATACATGATTATATTAGACATTACAAGAAAAATATATTCTTCTCTCTTTTTAGTGATTAGATGATTACTTCTCTCACTTCTCAATTGTGTGTGTGTGTGTCTGTGTCTATATATATATATATATATATATATATATATATATAATATATATATATTATATATATAATATATATATAATATATATATAATTAGATTGTTTGGGGTTTGAAAACGTAATTGAAAAAAAAAATTGGGTTCAAATGCATAAATCATTGGGTGGAGAAGCTTGGAAGCATGTAAATCCGCATAGAAAATTTCCTTGTAGATCCTCACAACATAAATTAATTAGGTGGACTTTTAAAAATTAATTAAAAATCTCAATCCATATATCTTATGCCGAAGCGATTCACTGAAAGAGAACTGAAACCTTTTCCATGGAAAAGAAAAATCAATTTCCACGTATTTTAATCAAATTAATTGATTATATATGTAGGATTAGAATCATGTAAATAATGAGATTAAAATGACCATACTAATTCAATTTTGCATGATTTTGTTGTCGCAATTCTCATTCCATTGTAGAATGACTAAGAAAACTTCATTGAGTTAAAAATTATATGTTGTAAACCTCCTTAAATATATGTGTTGATATTTTTTTCTAGAAGACTTTAACTTCAACTCCTCTCACCTTATAAGCAAGTATGCAACCATTAGCCCTAATAACTCCAAAGGCCCATAATGCCCTGATTTTTATAATACCTATAGATCATAACACCATTAATCAATGATCTTATTAAACACAATGTTGGTAAATTAATGGCTGTTGATGGTCAACTTCATGGTTAATGGTTTCATATTTGCATATAAAGTGGAATATTTTAGTCTAAAATTAGCCACTATCATTCTTTACTTAAGCCAACCCACAAAAAAACACTTTAAGTTATATAGTTTCTTTACTTCTCCTCTACTCTTGATTTGAAAAAGGGGCACTTAGGCTTCTCCCACTTCCAGAGCTTAAATATTCCCAAGTCTATATGATTAACTAATGCGGAATTAAATATGTGCTAGAAAATAAGGTGTATGCTTGTGTTTGTTTTTAAACTATTTGTGTATTTTAAATTTATTTGCTTGAGATGATATAAAACACACATAGAACAAGAAATAAAATAGTAGATACAATGCAGTAATAAAACACACATAGAACAACAATTTAATATGGATTTCACCTAAAACTATTGGGCTACATCTCCTTGAGCTCTAGTCAAATCAACTAGGCTCTCTGGGATTATGGTACATGTTATTTTACAAGCTCCATGATTAACTCCACTTGTTTACATAGAAAACAATGGGTTCAGAACACCATCTTATCCCCTTGCTATGAAGCTCTCGGCTTTCTGGCTCTAGCTTTGGCTTTCTGCAACTTTCAGCTCTCTATCTTTTCTCTTGACCTCCAAGTGACTCCAGAGACTCCCTGAGCTACTCTGTGCATTCAATTTTTCGCTCTCTATGACCTCTTTTGCTTCTACCTACTCTCAATTGAGCTCTCTGCCTCATTTGATATAATTTTCTATCTTTTGGCTACCCCAACCGTTTCTCTACATTTCATTATCCCTGTGTCGCTTCTCTGCTCCCTGTCAGTTAGACTGGCCATCTGGGTTTGTAGCTTCGTGGCTTCAAAGTACATGATTTCCTATAAAAAGGCCTACTGTAGTGTGGCATGATGATCACGAGCGGTTACAGAGGTTTCGAGGTCTTCTCATAAGCAAAAACCCAAAAATTGAGAAAATCCCATTACACATAGAGTGCTTGCAGAATACACTATCGAGCGTGATTTTCGGACATGAAATCCCATTCAATCGCCCCTAAAATCCATATCGGGTCTGCCAATAGGCATTATATCACATCATATTAACATATTGGGTAAAAACCCAAATACACGAGAAAACATTCAAAAACCCGACAAAATCCTTTTTTACCAGACTTGAAATTATATTTAAATCGCCCTAAAATCCTATCAAGTCTGCCTTTGGCCACCGTCGCAATCCCCACCATCGATCTACGGGTTCTCTGATCAATAGTCAATATCCAATTTCCGGCGGCTTAGGAGTAGGGAGGTTACCCACTCAAAATGGTAGTTTTCCTTGCTCCTCCGCTAACCACATGTTGACGAGTGTGTGGGCTCAGGCTGAGCCAGCCCAATACCACTTTCTGCCAGAGTCTTGCTCGAAATCTTGCCTTTACGGAACTCAAATAACATGGTGTCGCATTTATAATTCCCTTTCGGGTCCACTTTATCGCTTTGGGCAATTTCCTTTGTATTTCAGTTTTTACACTGAAACACGCCAATACACATGAAATCCCTTTACGACAGAACTCAAACATTATGAAGCGAGGTTTACAAAACCCGTCGGGTCCGATGATGGCATGTGCATGTATTATCACCCCTTTTATCTCCGCGATGTGACGTTGCAATGCGATGTATCACAATCGTTGGTTGCATAGCCCCGGGGGTCTTTCCCTTGTCTTATGCCATCACCGATGCCAATCTGCCAATTTTAGCATTTGGAATATCGGATTCGCCCAATCCTTACCTTTGTTAGTTCACATGTCTGCCTCCGACTCAATATGTCAGGGATTGACAATCGGGGGTTTCTCCCCTTTTCGCTTAAGTTCGCCTTTTGGACCTCCTCCAATGTGATTTCCCTTTATAAGGGTTTTTTGCTCATTTTAGGGGATTTTACCTCTTTTTCCAAAGAACCAAGGGAATCTTCTTTCTGTGATAACTTCTGCATCCTAAGTCCATTTTTGCCCATTCAAGTTGCAATAGGTTCAGAAGGAAAATATCTCTACAATGGGGCTATTTCTAGGACTTCCTTGGAATTTCATTTTCCTCTGTGGGGAACACTTAGACTTAGTAGTATATCCAAAATCCATTTTGGATCACGCATTCCCACTAAAAGAACTTTTGGTCTCCAAAATACTGATATACTAATCTCAAAGTGAATGACAGTAACAACACCCTCTTCTTTGAGCCTCCATACACTTTCCTTGCATAGCGCCTCTGAACTAAAGCCTTTGACCATTTTCCTTCCTAAATATGCTAGTCCTCCTCGGAAGAAGTGTCTTCCTCCTTTCCTTCCTATAGAACTAATGCTGAAATGGTCAGAGAAATTCGTTTGAACTTCTCTGCCTTGATCATTGATCCAAGTTGGCTCAAATAAATGTGAAGTACATATCCTCCAAAAAACTTTCATCTGTACCTGTTTGAAAAGCTGTCAACAACAACTGTTAACAACAACAGAGACACAAAGAACAGCTGGATGGCCTAAACACCTGCTTCACAAAGGAAACAGATTTCACATCTTGCAAACACCTCCATGTCTTACATCTACATACAAATTATGGACTATATAACAAGCCCACAAAAGATTCCTTTAAAACAAATGACCCTTAAAGTCAAGCATGTAGAAAAAGACCATTAGGAATCTTTTTCAAAAGATGAAACACTTCACTCTTATCTTCATCTTGGAGACGAGTTAACTTCTCCCAAGTCAACATTGCATCACATGCATGTCAAAGCAATCAGCCCTACAAGTTAATTACAGAGACATGTTCAAAACAAGGAAAACATCCACATCCTTGTGTCCATGCACATCATGTTCATGCATGCATTTCATCCTTCAAGTTTCACTCAAGTGCACTTTACTTTCGAAGCTGAAATGAAATATAATGTTGCAGCGATAAAGTGAGCCTCCTAATCAACTTTTCCATCCACCTTCCTGGTAAAATATTGCAATTTGCATTCAATTAACAAAGAACTGCAAACATATGCATCAATAGACATGCAATATTAATTGGATAAGAATTCTAACCATTTCTCACCAATCGCTTTCAAACGTACTACCTTTGTCTGCACATCAACATCAACATGTGAATCATGCTGAGATACATCATTCATGGAAACTTCCTTTCCATTTATGCCATTCTATCTTTCCACCTTCTTAAGCTTTTGTGGAAGCATTGCTGGATTCAGAGTCCAACACTTTTTAGCAAGATGCCCTTGCTTATGGTAGAAAGTGCATCACATGTGCATCCTCTTGAAAGCATGATTTGCCTTGTCCAATGGACCCTTGGCTTCTTGCTTATTTTCCTTGGATTTCTACGACTGTATTTAAGAGCTGGGGATAATCTTCAAAACTTATTTTCATTCAATGTTCTTGGATAGGATTTCTAAGATTGTATTTAAGAGGTGGGGATAATCTTCAAAGCTTCTTTTCATTCAATGTTCTAGGACAATTACAGGTATATTTTCTTTTATAATGTTTGATTTTAATAACGCAGAGTTATAATTTTGATTATTTGTTGTTTTGTTTTAGCTTTTAAAGAAACCCGTTAAAATTTAAATCTAAAAAAATTGGGGTTTATCTGGATTCATTCGTTCTCCCACATTGTTAGGCTTCTATTTCAAAGATATGGTCTCACACAACCCCACTTGGCATAGCTATGGAAACAAA
>APFE031749935.1:698-23117 GCA_000404065.3 Pinus taeda
CCAAACTCCTTTTCACCAACTAGATCTGAAATCAAGTAGATACTTCTCTGCGAGCTGTACCCAAACACAGTACCAGAAACCACACAACAGAACCCAGAACACAGCAACAATAAGTAGAAACAACTAGATCACAGCTTAATGCATATACACAATTTCAACAGTCTGCAACTTGCGTGCATACGCATCTGCGTATGGAACAACCTGCGTATACGCGACTTTACTTCCCCTAAACTGCGTGTATACGCGCCTTCACTTTACTGAACCTGCGTACAGATCTATAAAGGAGAACACACTCTTCCAGATATTCAATTACTAATTATCGGACTTATAGATCAGACAAGCGCCACATCAAGCAGATCAAAATCATACAGAGATACTACCATTTAGGCTTAAATATTATGACCCATGAATAGACCTTATCCTTCCTTTTGCGCTAAGGTTCCTCCTTCCTTCAGATCCAGATCTGCGTCACCATCCAATATGCCAGCTCTAGTACTTTATCAGATCTTCAATAATAATCCAAATGGTAATTTGTCACAAGATCTCCTTCCTCTTTTATAGTCCTAGGCCTTCCCCAATACCATGGTTCAAAACCATAACATTTCAATACCATGAACCCAAAATAATGGATCGACACAATTGATGAGACGCCATGGTCCAAAACATAGGTTCAAGTTCCAAAATCTAACTGCCATGGACCAAAAGAATGATCACCAACATATACGCGCTTTTGTAAAGTATAACCCGCGTGTATACGCGCTTTCGTCTAGATGAACCTGCGTATATGTCTATTTCTACTTTCTGAGTGCGTGAACTGAGATCTGTTACCAAATAAGGTTACAATCAAGGACAACACCTGTGCCATAGCTCCAAACCTGTGCCATAATGCCAACAGGTATGATGCGATAAGATAGGCGGGAAGACATTAAATAATCAACCACGAGTAGGGAAGTATTACAATGTGATGCGATTGATCGCAGATCACAATTGTGCTTCACAAAAGATAGGTGGAAAGGCATTCACTGATTTTCCCTGGAGTTGCAATGTGATGGATCATGTATTGATATCGCACTTGACAGAAAAATATAATTATGTCATATATGGATCACTAATACTTTATCAAATTATGATTTGTGAAAGGTTCCCCAAAGCGATATGTTTATTGGTTGGAGTTAGTACATCCATCAGGCCTGCCACATCGCAATCGCACATTACTCATCATGTTCACAAACTATAAAGCCCACTGGTTTCCTCACAAATTGTGATTTGTGATGAAATAGTTAGATGACAAATTTTGGCCTATCACACGACGAAATTTTGACTTAGTTAGCGCATTTTTGTGGCTAATTTGTAGGATCATGATGGAAATGGAGCAATTTGTGGAGCAAATAATGGGAATACAAGAAGTCATAACTTCTTCATTTTTCCCCTAAATTGGATACAAAAAGAGTCTAGATGGCCATTTTTGGACATTCTGGACTCATTGGAGCAGGTTTCAGAAGGAATTGAGCAATGTAAACATAAATGTTTACACTTTTGAGCATAATAGAGAGGCCCAAGCCATTCGAAGCTGGACCAAGGAGACATAGCCAAGAAGGGGTCAACTCCTTTATCATGTTCTTATTGTAATTTGTTTTTGATGATGTCTTGTACATGTTTATGATGCTATTCAGTTTCTTATTTATGTTAAATTGCACATAAAATGAACATAAAAACTCTCCATTTCTCTTGAAAAATTCATGAACCCTTAAGCATAATGGAAGCATTTTGTTTATTATCCGAGAAGGATCTTAGCACTAAAATCTAATATTCTAAATCAAATCAATTTGGTCTCAGAGCGACTAGGTTTTCTTTGTGAAAGAAGGATTTAATTGTTTGCAAGTTTATGTAATGATTACAAGGTTAAAGTTCAAATGAGGTGAAGGAAATTTTGTTGGAAGACCTGAAGTTGGGTCAAGTGGAAGGAGAGCAAGGTTGCCACAATCTCCAACACCAATTCAACCTCGAGTTGCGGTTGACACTCCAGAGATCATGTCTCATGAAGGAGAAGCTAAAAACATGATAGAAGATGAGAAGGCCATCAGAAAGGCTTTCTTTGATATGATAGATATGGCGAAGGTCCTCTGTGAAGAGAGGAATACTAGGTTGTAAGGGGAAAGTTCCAAACCTCCCAAAAGAGAAGGCTCTCCAGGAGTAGGTAGTGGAAAAGGAGGTAAGATAAATGGAGACAAATCTCCACCCTCTCCACCATCTTCTTCATTTTCTTCTTAACAAGCATCTTCACCCTCTTCCACAAACACCACCCTTACTCATATTGATCATCATACTTCAAAAGGAATTGGTACATCCTTTTTTAAAACTTGATGTTAAATTCGAGTTGCCCATGTATAAAGGTGAAGTGAATACAAATAAGCTTGATAATTGGATTCATGAGTTGGAGGTCTATTACAAGATTAAAAGCCTTCAATAAGATGACATAAATATTTAGTTATCTTCCTTGAGATTGGGGGTTGCATCACTAGTATGGTGGGAATCAAAGACCCAAGAGGAGATTAAAAAAGACGGTAAGATCTCTATTTCTTGGAATGATTTCATTTTTGCAATAAAAAGACAATTGTACCCTCTAGCTTATATGCAGAAATCCATCATGAATTGGTATAACTTTAGAGAGCTTAAAGGTCAGCAAGTGCAAGATTACACCAAGAATTCAGAAAAAGGTCTTTGAGGTTAGGTGTAGATTTTCAATCATAGGACACATTGTTGACGTACATAGGGGGTTTACACCATTACTTTAGGCATACTAGCTTAATTTATAATCCCAATAATCTAGATGATGCGTGTGTCCAAGCCACTCATATTGAGGCAAGAGGGAAAAACACCCTGAAAGAAGGTAGTAAAAATTCAGTTAAGAGTAAGGGAAAAGGAAATGCATTCAATTGGAAGGAAAAGAAAAATGTGTCTATCAAAAAATAAGGAGAGAAAGTTACTTGCAAACATTGTTCCAAAGAGGCTTGTGATGAAGTTCTATGTTAGAAGGTTCATCCCGAAATGGGACCAAAGAGAAACAACAACAAGGGAAAACAAAAGACATATGCAACCACTCAATAGGATTTAGGATCCAATTTGGGTGATTAAACTAAAATCATAGCCATGGGGTTAAAAGAAAAAGAATCCATTTCCAGAACTAGTTCTTCAAACTCACAAAATGAAACTCCAAATGAAAAGAGGAGAATAGAATTGTTTCACATAAGGGTGATCTCAAAACATAACATGATTGATAAGTTGTTTGATATGGGTCCTCTAGCAAATCTTATCTCTAAGAACATTCTCAAGATTTTAAATATGGAAATCGTTGCACATCATAAACTGTATCCCCTCGGATGGGTATGTGACAATGCACAATTGCAGGTTACAAGAAAGTGTAAACTGAAATTCGCCATCACTGCAAAATTCATAGATGAAGTGGAGCTTGACATTGTGTTGCTAGATATTTTTGGCATCATTTTGGATAGCTCACACCTTTATGAAAGAAAAGTTGTCTTCCATAGAAATGAAAAAAATATCATTTATTCAAAAATGTAGTATAATATATTGTGAGAGCTCACAGCAAGAAAACAAATCTTTCGCTTGTTAACGAAAGGAAGATGAAAGGACTGGTAAATTTGAGCAATAAGTTTATGCTTATATTGATCAAACATAGGAATGATGTCGATATTGAAGGATTTAAAGGTTGTGATTTGAATTTTAAATCTGAATTGGTTGACCTAGTTAACCAATATGATGAATTTTTTAGGAACTAAAATAATTGCCTCACAAGAGTGAAATCCAAGATGAGATATAGATTCAACAAGATTTTCCTCTTCCTAACATTGGAATGTACAGAATGTCAATGATGGAAAGCTTACAAACTAAGAAGCAAATTCAAGAGTTGTTGAATAAATGGATCATAAGACCATCTTCGTCATCGTGTGGTTCACCTATTGTATTGGTTCCAAAGAAGGATGGAACATGGCACATGTGTGTGGATTTTCACGCATTGCAAAAAATTACGATGAAGAACCATTACCCACTGCCCAAAATAGATAATTTACTTAATCAATTGAAAGATGCAAAATACTTTATTAAGTTGAACTTAAGAAGTGGCTACCATCAAATTATAATAGCCAAAGGATACATTTGGAAGGAAAAATTCAAACCAAAACCGGGTTTGTTTGAATGGCTACTTATATCGTTTGGTTTATGTAATTCTTCCGCTATATTATGTATTGAGTTCATTTCTTGATGATTTTTTCATAGCATACTTATATGACATCTTAATTTTCATTAAATCTTGTGATGATCATGTCGTGCATGTAAGAAAAGTATTTGATGTCTTGGAAAAAGAACATTTTGATCTTAAGATGTCAAAATACAAGTGTGGAAAAAATCCTTTAGTTTACTTGCATTAGATTGTTGGAGGAGGTGAGTTGAAAATCGATCCCTCCAAGGTTAACGTCATCATGAATTGGCCAAGGCCCAAGACAGTTATAGAGGTAAGAAGTTTTCTCGAAGCAGCCCAATATTGGATGAAATTCATTGTTTTTTTTTTGTTATAGCCGCTCCTTTGCATGCGTTAACAAGTGTGAAAAAGGATTTTCAGTGGGTGGGAAAATAGAAAAACACCTTTGATGTATTGAACAAAAATATCAATAAAACTCTAGCACTTACACTTCCAGACTTGAGATAGTTGTTTGACATTCATATTGATGCTAGTGATTATGTTATTGGTACAATCCTCATTCAACATGGTAAGCCTATCTATTTTCATTTGGAAACTTTAATGGTGCAATGATTAATTTTCCTACATATGAAAATAATTATATGCGTTGGTGAAAAATGTGAAAAAATGGAAGCCCTACTTGATGGTTAAGGAAACCATCATTCACACTGATCATAAACCATTGCAATACTTACAATCTCAATCAAAGTTGTAGAAATCACGACTCTTTTGATGGATGGGTTTTCTTCAACTATTTCACTTCGTAATCAGGTATAAGAAAGGTATCTACAACAAATTTGTTCATATGCTTTCTCGGCCTATTGTTAGTGCAACTACTTTACTCGAGCATAATTTTGTTTTACATGAAAGTTATGTTGAGAAACATGCATTAGATAATGACTTTCAAGATGTTTTTGCAAGCTTGAGTCAATGTAACCATGTAGAGGAATTAGATTATCATTTGCGTGATAACTTGTTATACCATCTTAGAAAGCGTTTTATTCCACAACAAGAAAGAGTTAACATCATAAGAGAGGCACATACTTCTCTTATTGTTGGTCATTTCGGTGTAAGTAATATGGTTGCACATCTACATAAGTATTTTTATTGGCCTCGTATGCTTGAAAGCATGTCTCGTTTTATTAAAGGATGTTCATTATGTGCAAACAATAGGCTTAGTAATAGGAAGTTAGGATTGTACACACCACTTTCAGTTCCTTCATGACCATGGAAGAGTGTTTCATTGGATTTTGTAGGAGGTCTTCAATTGCCAAAAAGAGGTCATGATTACTTGTATGTAGTTATGGATAGGATCATCACAATGTGATTTTGAGTGATTTTGAATGTTTCAAATGTAATAATTTCGAGCACAAGGAAAGTGAGTGTTGAAGGATGTTTGAGTACCCATATAAGTCTCAAAACACTTGGTAGCAATTTTTTTGAAAAGATAAGGAGAATTGGAAGAAGAAATATGGAAAGAACATGGAATGTGGACTTTCTCTATCAACACATAATCAAGAAACTTATGGTGTGTGGATACTGGTTTCTCCAAGCATATGAAGAACACGGAGATCAAAAAGGGTAAGGATCGATTATCTTCAAGTGGGGCTCAAGGGTACAAATTCTTCAACAGATAAGTGGATAGAGGGTGGAAAGGTGAGGGAACTGTACCCTCACCTGCTAGTTAATTGAAAGTGATCTTTTGGGATCCAAAAGACTTCTAGTGGGGAGGAGTGATGAGGTTCTCAGAATTAGGCTAAAAGATTAAAGTATCAAAATATTGATAAACTTAGCTTCAATTTGAAGAGCTCGTCATTCTGAATCCAATGGTGTGAACGAAACTGAAATCTGGGCTCATATGTAGAAGTTAGAGCAAGTCAAAGTTTAGGTTTGACTTGGACACAAGGGAGGAGTGGATAATGTGGCAAGGCTCTTTAGCGAATGGGGAAGCGGTAAGTGCCATACAGCCATTGGCCCCTGTATTTTGTAAATCCCATGTCATAGACGGGTTAACATTAAAAATCAGCACCATAAAAACCAAGATACGATGCAATAAGATAGGTGGGAAGGGATTAAAGAATGAGCCCCAAGTAGGGAAGGGTTGTGATGTGATGTGATGAATTGAAGATTGAAATCGCACTTCACAAAAGATAGGCAGAAATGCATTAAGGGATCTATTACACATTATTTTGTCACTCACCCCGCATCCCCTGATCCTGGATAGAGTCAATCCTTGAATGACATTTTCTTTTTGTCATATACCAAAATATATGTCCAAATCTTGCATATTACTCAAGAAGATTGTCTAAGCTCATTAATCTTGAAGTTGACCCCTTTTTACCCATGTTTCAAAATTGTCATAGGTCATTAGTATCCTGCCTACAATGATAGCCCAGAATGAACTAATGCCCCACGATGCTATCTTTGAGTCTCAGTGTTTTAGCTATGACGACCCAAATATGGTGAATTAGTTCAAATAGAATGCCTCTAAGTGGTTCTGGAGATAGTTGTTAGGTCAAAGAAGTTCACCTCTCCTCAGTTGAGATGGTGGTTCCACCTTTTGAGTAACCTCCCATGAAGATAAGCTTCCTCTCCCCTCGTTTATGGAGGCTCCTCCTCTTATAAAAGCATCCTCCATGACTATGATCAGCTAGTTCTTAGTTAGCTAGTTCTTGGTTAGCTGGATTGATAGCTTACAGTTTGGATTGCTGATTTCCTAGCAATAGCTTGTGATGTATGAGAATAGCCTTTCATGTTGTGGATTGATATTGTGAAATGGTTTTGTAAGAAGGAAGCCTTGTTGTCATTGCCTTAGTTTCATACTTGTGCTTTTGGGTGAGAGAGATTCATCAACCTTTATGGGAGACCTTTGAGAGTGAATGCTTATGGAAACATATTGATTGGACCCTTCAAGGAAGCTTGCAACGAAAAGACGTGGTTGTAAGATTTATTGTTGTTTATATTAAGGCAATCAATGGTTATTTCCTATATCATGTATGAAATGTATCTTGATAGCTTATGGTTCCATGACTCTATAAGTAGATAGTTCGTTGTTGTGCTCTATTATGTGTTTTTTTGTTTTCATATGTTGTTTCAAGTGATTCATTCATTAAGGAGAAGAAAGCAATAAATGAAGCGATGTGACGAAGACTTCATCGAATATCGGTGTAAGGTAGGCCTCTTCAGCCATAAATATTTAAGGAATTAGCTATTGCCTTTGTCTTGTTGTGACTAGACCAACTCTAGGGCTAAAGGGGTTGTCTCTGTCAATATAAAGAACTTACCTGTATCACAAGTTGACGACTCCACTGGGGAGTCCTTTTATGTGTTGTATCTTGAGTTTTATCTTGTTGTTTTCGATTGAATTAAATAATGTCTCTTTGTTTTGGGACTGAACCATTAGTGATTTGGATCACTTGAGTAGATGTGGTAGTCCACCTCACTGTCTGAGTGATAAGCCTGGTGTCTTTCCGTCAGTTTTTCCTTTTTTTCCCTCTTTATTGAGATCATCGATGTTTAATTACTAACCGCTGTGACAAATCACTCCTATTCTCTTTACCCTCTTTGTATGTCATGGATATCCTCTCATACAGCTGTGATGGTTCCTGAAATCGGACCGTCACTGAGAATAGGTGTACCCTTGTGATGACATCACTTAGTTGCCCGTTTTGTGCTTGCGATGATTAGCGATCGTCTCATTTTGTCAGTGTTGCATCTGCGATGATTCCTATAGGGTTAACTTTTATAGCCCTGCCTCCTGAAAGACTATTGTAGATTGTCCTCTGCTGCTTCCTTCACCTTGTAAAGCTTGTTTTGATTGTGTTTACTGAGGCATGTCCTTCTTGGTTCCATTTGTATGAAATTTGGCTCTTTGGACTATGTGACCTAGGTCTTTTATGGGTCCATGATGAATTCACTGGCTTTGGGTTGCTTGTCCTTTCAAGTTTATGAACTACATCCACAAAAGTCTTATTCATTTGTTTGAAGATGTTTTCTTGGTACTTGCCCATATTCTTGGTAGATCCATAGTGATTGGTCATCAAACTAGCTTGTTGTGTTGATTTGATTTCTATTCGTTATTGAAGCATAGATTACATTTTCATTTTGATCAGTTAGGTTGTGCATTAGCTTGTTTTTTATTTATTCGAAAAATAAATAAAAATTTTCACTCATATAGTATATGAAAATGAAAGCATGTTTACATTAATAGATTCTTTATGATTAGGAATTGAAAAGTGAAATTTAAATCTTTCATTTTTGGTCATAGTAGTTGTGAGATAAGTAGAAATTGATGCATTGTGTTTCCTATTGATTGGATTACTTGCTTGCACTGTTGTTCTTTCATTTGCTTGTTATTGTCTTCGTTCACCTAGAAATGAACTCCTTACCGTCATTTAGGTAGTCATTCATCAAAAGGAATGGTTTTTTCTCATCTAGTTGCGTTCTAGGAGTATTAAAGATACATTCAATAAGCCCTTGAAATCAAGACTTAATTAAAGCTTAGCTATTAAAATCTATTGAATGAACTTAAAAATGCATTGGAACCTAACACTCACATGTCTAGAGGTATAGTCTAGTGACGTGTTCTGGCATCGTTAAACCTAGTTCCTATTGTTCTCACTAAGGTTGGGTGATTCCTCCTTTTGTGATACAATAGATGCAAGTACAAATTTGTGCTGCCTATACCATCGCATATATATTGTGAGACCCCACTAGGTTATTATCCTATTATCCACAAGAAGTGGAGTCTACCACCTTACGAGTTGTAATGCACCAAACACAGTATTCAGGAAGATTTACTATCGTAGAGAAAGTCCTTAGTCATTTCTCTTTCATTTTATTACCAAGGTGTATATGCACATTTATGATTTGTCTGGTAAACCTCTTGCGTATAATTATAAAGCGGTCACTTTTGTTCCTTTTCGACTCTTTAAAAGTAAAAGTATCATTAGCACTTGTCCTTTCAGGCTCATTAAACTTTGAAGGTGACTAGAGACATCTTTAGCTCCTTTTCTCGACTCTTTAAACATGAAAAGGAAAAGTTTCATTCCAACATCATAAAATTTATTCGTCACAATAAAATTTTACTGATTAATCTTGGCCACATTAAGATCACATCTTGACAATTTTTTGCAACCATATTGATTATATTGTTTCTCCTAGACCTTTTGAGCTAGGCCATCTTGCTGAACTCACCGATACCGTCCTCTTTACTAAGCGACGAAGACCCTGCATCTCCTGTCTCTTTTGAGGTATTGACTGTTGGTAGTACCCTTCCTATTGTTCCAAGTGTTCAAGCTCTTGACTCCCGAGCTCTAGGAGAGGAGCCTTTTGATATCAATTGGACTCCTCTATGTGAGTATTTGGATGAACACCTCCTGTCTACTCCTCCTGGTGTTTGGATTGCGATGTCTTCTTCTGACATGGATGAGATGAGCCTCGTTAGCGGCAAAGAGAACCTTGTGTCAAGCAGAGAACTTCCTTTTCCCCCAGATGGTTTCCCTTTTAACACTACTCTTGGCATGCCATTACCATTGTGCTATCGTGCGTTGTCAGACATCATTGGTTCCACATCTCTAAATCATAGTTGTGTGTGGTCTCATACCACAACCCCAACTTCAAGGCCTTTCATGGCTTTGACTTCCACACCTCAGACTCAGATCACATCAGTCACGTCTATTCCGTCAATGCCCATTGTTTGTGTGGCCTCTAAGCTCCTTCCATTAATGCAGTTACTACGTCCTGAGTGGTTACTACTGTTACCTGGCCCTCTCT
The DNA here is from genome assembly GCA_000404065.3 of Pinus taeda. NCBI lineage: Eukaryota > Viridiplantae > Streptophyta > Pinopsida > Pinales > Pinaceae > Pinus > Pinus taeda. Next base: position 10,732 of record APFE031749935.1, read on the forward strand.
TGAACCCGCTAATGGTGGTCCTTCATCCTTGGCATCTGGAGTCATTCACCCCACGGGTAATATACCACTCTCTTCCGGTTCCATTCTGGTAGGATGGTCATATGAGCAATACATGTTTTCTCTTCAGAACCCGAATCATAAACCTCTAGGCTCCCAACCGCCTTCCTATCTGCATAACCCGTTGCACTATTATGATCCCTGAGGGGCTCATATTTATCACACTGGGTCCCTCCCTCTAGAGCCCACAGTTGAAATTTCTGTTCTACTTTCGGTTTCCTAGAATCACACCACTTATCATGGCCCGCAAGGCCAACCTTTACAAGGGTAGCCTTCCAGTTTGCAAGGGCAGCCTTTTCAAGATAAACGTTTAGGCCTACAAGGAAAACCCTTTCAATGAAAACCTTTGGCCTCCACAATTTCCTCTTTTTCTTATTTAGGACAACCTTCTGGTCAACGAGGCCAGTCTAAATTCTAGCCAAGCCAACCTATTGCCCAGCAAGGTCAACCTTCTGGGCAGTTAGGTTAGCCTTTGTTTCAACGAGGCTAACCTATTTCCCAACAAGGTAGACCCTCTAGTTAAGTAGGACATCCTTAGCTCGAGCAAGGCCAACCTTCTATCCAGCCAGGTCAACCCTCTGGTCAAATGGTCCAGCCCTAGTTTCAGCAAGTTGAATCTATCACCCAGAAAGCTCAACCTTTTGGAAAAGTAGGTCAACCTCAGTTCCAACAAGGCTAACCTTCTTGCCAGTTGGGTCAGCTCCAGTTTCAACAAGGACATCAGTTCGGTCAAATCAATCCACCTCTCAGTCAATTTGGCATTTAGGCACTAGCTCGTTCTCAAGCCCCACTCGGTTTCCAGACTCAGGCTCGACTCCAAGCTCAACCTGGTGTCCAAACTCAAGTTGGATTTCAAGCCCAAGTTATTTATCAAATGCAGCCCGGGCCTCAGGCACAGTTTGGACCTCAACTGCAATACGGTCTCCAAGTACCTTAGCAATCCCAAGGGAATCCTCAGCGTACTCTGTATCAAAATTATCAGCAACCATAGTTCAATCGTTATCAAAACGTTTAGCAGCCATATGTTACCCCTGTCAATCAAACTGGTAACCAATGGTTTGCTGGTGGGCAAAATTGGGACAACAACCAGGTTATGGCATTAACCTGCCCAACTATAAACCTTATGGGCAAAATCCTTAAGGACAAAATCCATGGGGGAACAAGGCTCTGGTTGGAGCCCTAATTCTAGCCGTTATTAGAGGCCTATGATTTCCTTTAACCCTCAATTACCTTTTCTTGCAACTTCAGAACTGCCCGATGTGTCGAAGCTAATGAATGACCCCATCCTTCATAATTCATATTGGCCACCAGTTCTGACCAAAATTCCTGATGATTGCCCTAAATTTGATGGTAAATCTAGAGAGGGTCCCAAGCACATGTTATGACTTACCACCTCTCATGCTCATCTAACTCATGGCTTGATGATTCTATCTGCCTCCATCTTTTTCAAAGGACTCTTACTGGTTCCGCTACGAAATGGTATATCGAGCTTACCCATGGAACTTTCCAAGACTTCAATTCGCTTGCAATGGTATATCTTACCCATTTTCAGTTATCGATTCATTATAAAATGGGAACACATCTCCTTAATTCTCTGAAACAGGACACAACTACTCACATCTCTGATCATATTCATGAATGGAGAAGGCGATGTTGTTTTATTAAGTTTTGGATCCCTGATCAACTTATGACTAACCAGTTTACTACCTCTTTTGTCGGTCTGATAGCCTGAGATATTGCTATGGGGGCATGTGTTACTGAAGAACAAGCTATTGTTCATGATCGGTATCTTGATTTGGTTTATTCCCAATATGGCATGTTTTATGATGTCTTTCCTAATGCTCCGTGACTTGGAACTTCTAAAGCTCCATCGACACCTTCTGTCGACAATGTTATTGGTTTCATTGCTTCATCTTCCCGAAAGTCTTCCACGAATCCTGTGAACCAAAATCCTACTGCTCCTAGTGAGAATGCTTCTTAGTCCACATCTAATATTGGTTAAACCTCCGAAGTCAATGTTGTTTAGTCCACCATGGCAGATAAAACTTTGAAAGGTAAGAAGAAGGGAAAAGGTAAAAATAAGCCTGATCCATCGAAGCAAGATCCACCTAAGCCTCCTATCAACGATAATTCTAAACATAAACCTAAGTATCCTTGTCTTATCCGTGACGAGGATCACTACACTAAAGAATGTCCTAGATGGCCTGAAGTTAGTCATTTGCTTAAGGGGACTCCAAGAACTCTTGTTGTACTTAAAGAGCCTTTTCCCTCCCAACAAACTCAAATGGCAGTCGATCAACCTCGGTCCTCTTCAGTTTTTGGCTCCCAAGTTCTTATGGATAGGACTATCCCTATTCATGTGAGTACAAGAGCGAAAGAATATCCTCCATCTACCAGAAAGGAACCTAAATTCCCTTCAGACATTCCTTCGTCTAGTTCTAGCCCTCTTCATATTGAATGACCGAGCACTAAGTTTGTCATTCGACCTCCCGCTAAGGGATTTCTTCGAAAATCTTCCTATAACCACAATGCTCATGTTACGTAGGACTATAACATTATTGAAGACTTAGCCTAAGCTCCTTTGTCTATGTCCACTTTGGAAGTTCTCCAGAGTTGTCCCCCCCCAATGGAAGTCTCTGCTATCAGCCATTGGTGGCATTGACCTGGTCGATTCAGAATTAATTACATTCCATCTTGAGAACCATATGCCACGATTGCCTCATCAAATCACTTTTCTCATTCAAGTGATCATTAACTTGAATAATATTCATCATATTGTTATTGATGAGGGTGCCTCCACTTGCATCATTTCTATTGCTTGTTAGAAGGCCATCAACTCCCCATCTTTGAGTCAATCTCCTAGTACTTTAGAAGCCTTTGATGGAAGAGATTCTCATCCATTTGGTATTCTCCCGCACTTTCCTATCACCCTGGAAGGGAGGAAAGTTGAGGTCAAAGTCAAAGTTGTTGATGCTAATTTGACTTACAACCTTTTGTCAGGGTGAAGCTCGACATATACTATGTGTTCCATGGCTTCATCATTATTTTGTGTACTTCGTTTTCCTCATCAGGGGAAAATTGCCACATTCAATCAGTTCTCTTTCTTCACTTCCTCTTCCTCGGATGGAAATGTTCTCTTTGTGGAGCATACTAGTATTCCCTATGAGGGTGTGGGTGCTAGACCATTTAAAAATCCTACCCTTATGGGTGTTTTCTAACTCCCACCTCTCAATATCACCTCTGCTAACATGATTTCTATCAATCCTGATCCTTGGGTGATTCCCCCAGTCAATTAGGTAGATTCATGGGGTGAGGTTATGCCATTGAGCCATATCGAGCTCAAATATGTTGAAATCATTTCAGCCTTGGTTTCATCATACGACGCTGCTCCTTTGAGCAGATCTCTCGACATGTATGTGCGATCCCCTTGGCTTGGCAACGATGTTTCTCTGGAACCGTTACAAGAGATATTTCCTTCCGATGAAGAAATTCTTAAGACTGCCTTTCAAGGATCTTTTGTGGTTCAATCATCACCATCGTTCCTCATTTCTCCCAAGCCAGGGCCATGACTACCTGTTTAGGTAAGTTTACTTACTGTATTCCTTCTCAGCCGCTTCATATGTCTATCATGATTCATGAGGTCTTTTCTGAGGGAAATATGCGGAATATTACACAAACCATGCCCATCGACATCATGTTAAACCAGGGATTGTTGAAAATATTCACATTGGATTTACTTGTCCTCTTGAGGAGATCCAACTTTACACCGACCTTTTCCATAAGTTTCGTGATGTGTTCACTTGGTCATATGAAGAAATGCCTGGTATTGGTCCAAGTATTTTGGTACACAAGATACCTACATACCCTGGTGCAAAGCCAGTTCGATAATGTTTATGCCCCATGCACCCGAGAAAAGCCATGGCCATCAAAGGAGAAGTTGAAAAACTTCTCAATGGAGGGTTTATTTATCCTATCTCACTAACAAACTGGGTCTCTAACATTGTTCCTGTGACCAAAAGGAAGGGCACTATTAGGATTTGTGTTGATTATCGTGACATCAATCACGCATGTCCAAAAGATAACTATCCTACTCCCTTTATCTACCAGCCTATCAATGATTGTGCTGGGAGTGAGATATTCTCTTTTATGGATGTCTTTTCCAGTTACAACCGGATCAATATTTCGCCTACCGATCAACACAAAACTGCCTTCATCTGCCCATGGGGTACTTTTGATTACAAAAATCTCCCTTTTGCCCTAAAAAATGCTGGTGCCACTTTCCAGCGAGCAATGTCCTATGCTTTTCATGACATTCGTCACATTGTTTAGCTGTATCTGGATGATATTCTAGCTCATTCAGCTAAATGCTCTAACTATCCGAACCACCTCTGCCATATTTTTCTTTGCTATAGACATTACCATATTCGTCTCAATCCCCATAAGTGTGTCTTCTCTGTCAAATCCAATAGACTCCTTGGGTTTGTGATTTCTAAATAGGGAATTCGTCTCAATGCCCTCAAGGTCAAAGCTATAGTGAATCTCCCACCTCCTTCTTCTTTGCATTAGTTGTAGAGTTTGTAGGAAAAAGGCAATTTCTTGTGTCGTTTTATCCCTAACTACGTCGAGATTGCTAAAGGTTACATGCATCTTCTTAAGCGTGACACTCCATTTATTTGGGATGACATCACCCAAATGTCATTTGAGCAACTCAAGACACTTCTACTTTTTTCTCCTTTGTTGTGTCCACCCAACTATCATCGTGACTATTCGCTTTATATTGTTGTCGCAGATAGTACTATCGGTATGTTTTTGGTTCAAGACGGTGATGATGGTTTCGAGCATGTTATATATTATCTTAGCCACAACCTTCTTGACACTGAGACTCATTATTCTTATGTCGAGAATATTTCCTTATCATCTATCCAAGTTGTCCAACGCTTTTGTTATTGTATTTTGTTGCATACGACGACCGTGATTTCATATTGCAACCAGATGACCTACATTTTGTCATGTCAATTGTTGTGGGGCAAGTACTCGAAATGGATTTTTATCCTTAAAGTTTGATTTGGATTTTACTACTGCCAAGTCTAAGAAGTCACTGGTCTGTGCAGAGTTGATTTTCTCATTACGATCTACTTTTGCTCCCTCTCGGATAGAGGACCGTATTCTGGATGACACCTTTTTCTTGATTACTACCCTCGATCCTTGGTATCATGACATTACTGTCTACCTATAGACATGTTCCTTTTGTCCTGATTTGTCTGAGAATGCTCGACGACACATTTGTCACCATTCTCAGCCTTATCGCATTGTTGGAGACACTTTATACCGTCTCGTAATTGATTCCGTTCTTCTTCGTTGTCTGACTTTTGAGGAAGCTGAAAGAGTCTTGAATGATTACCACTTTGTTGTGTGTGGTAGCCATATGTTTGGTTATGCTACTGCCCAAAAATTCCTTTGTGCTGGTTACTTCTGGCCCTCCATTTTTAAGGATTTCATTCTTACTATCCGTTATTGTCATGTGTGCCAAACTTACCAGTGAAAGATGTATGTGCCACCTTTCCTTTTGTATCCTGTCATTACCGTAGGCCCTTTTGCTAAATGGGGCATTGATTTTATGACTTGTAACCCTCGCTCGACCGGGGGGCATGGGTATATCATCGTTTCCATCAATTATTTTATGAAATGGACTGAAGCGATGGTTACATTTTCTAACAACATTAAGACAATTGCGTAATTCCTATTCAATCATGTGATTACCCAGCTCAAATTCCCTTAGCCTACAGTCACTGATCATGGTTCCCAGTCCTGTGGTTATATGATGACATAGTTGATAACCCAGTTAGGCTTGCATCATGATAGTTCGATGCCTTATTACCCTCAAGCCAATGGCCAAGTCGAAGCCGTAAACAAGGTGTTGGTTACGATGCTTCAACGTACCTTTGGAATGCACAAGTCCAATTGGAATTTAATGTTGCTTTCCACCCTATGGGCCTACCGTAATTCAGTTAAAAATGTGATCAAATTCACACCATTTCAACTGGTTTAAGGTTTGGAAGCTACACTCCCAATTGAAAGCGAAATCCCTTGTCCCAAATTAGCTGTCGAATTTCTCCCGAATACTACTTTGGTAGAAGAACGCCTTCTTTATCTATAACGGCTTGATGAGACTCTTCAACTCACTTATGAATTTTTTGAAGAATAAATGAAGAGAGTCAAAAATCACTTTCATCAGACAGTCAACCCACGTTCCTTCGTAGAGGGAGATTTAGTCCTGCTCTATGATCAAGCTAATGACAAGCTGGGGGTAGGAAAATTTGAACCCATGTGGCATGCGTCCTATATCTTCAAATGAGTGTTGCAAAAAGGGGCTTATGAGGTAATTCATTATGAAGGTAACCCTTTAGATAAGCCCCGAAATGGGCTTTATCTCAAGAAATACTATGCATGAGTCTTTCGTGCATTACTGTGTAGATGTGCGTTTTTCATTTTGTACATGTTTGGCTTGGTGTGTAATTGTTTACCAGTTATTGTGTCCTTTTCACTTCTTATGCAGATGTTTGTCACACCTTATATCAATTTCTCTGATGGTGCCTGTCGTAGTACCTGGAATCTTTCCTCCATGACATGGGTTATCTACGATCGTCAAGGTGAGTTAGTAGATCTTCAAGGTGTTTTTCTAGTGTGTAGCACAAACAATGTCGTTGAATATAGTGCCGTCATCAAATTACAGGTTGAGGCTATTGGCCTCAATATTCGTGCATTAATTGTGAATCTAGACTCCCAGTTTGTTGTTCTTTAACTTAACGGGCATTATTCCACCAGAAATCATCAAATTTTAAGGTTGTATTTACGGGTTCACTTACTAGAAGGGAATTTCGATTATATCACATATTCGCACATTCCTATAAGGCTAAATACGTTAATTGATGCACTGGCGAACCAAGTATTAGATAGACATTTGTGTAATTTATAAAAATCATAAGAAAGCATTTAGACACAATAAGTAGATAAAATAAAAGGTAGATAGGTATATATCATGTGTTGCACACCATGGCACCCAAAAAATATATGTATATGTTCAAAAATATGTGTGTTTAGTTACAATGTGAGACACATGTGTCTCAAAATCTGCGAGAAACGAAACCGAGAAGTATACTATGCATTATGCTCTCTGTAGTAGACTACTGCCTCGATGACGCATCTAAGCAACTGGTGCATCCTGTTTGACACCTCCATGGTATGTCACTGGTACTACCTGGGAATCTCCTCAAATCATGCATAGTCTAGGATTCCCTCAATTAAGCTCTCTAGGTTACGGGTTATCTCATCCTCGGCCTCTCCACCCGAAAGTGGTAAGTCAATCTCCCAGTCGACCCTCTGGGAAATAGGAGATAGACCTACAGGTCTCTCAGGTCCAACATCTACAAAGATTGAACATAAAAATTAAGACATATATATTTAAAAACCCAAAAAATTACAATTGTTCTTTGTCGGTCAAACTAAGTATCTTACCTCTTTCATCCCATTATTCTCCACGAGGAAGAAACATGTTTGGATCACCCCTGAAATACATCCCAACATACGGCTAATATTGAACTATAACTTGTTGATGGTTCATTCACTCAGCAAATCCTAGACCCCATGATACAGGCTAGCCACTGCCTCCTCATGGCATCATGAGAGCCCAACGAGTAATCCATGTTTGTCATTGTCTTGGTCATCCCAACGTCACATCCTATCTTTGGAGGATTTCTACTTGTTCTAGCATGAGAGGTACTAACATTGAACCATATCCGAACTATTTTGTCTCACCTCGATGGCACTTGGTGAGTTGTCTCTTCATATTGAAAGACACGGCCTCCACCCAGTTAAACATCGTAGGGTTCAAACAGTCTTGGGATAGCCGTAGTTGGGTCTTCGTCGCCTCATGCTAGGCTTGGGAGCTAGCTCCTTTGGTGATGTTCAATAGCAATAGCCATAGTGACAAATCATTGACAGTGGCAATCTATAGCTTTCCACTTGTTGATGATTTATGTGCTCTTGGTGGGCACACTCTTGGAATAAGTGTGTCCAAAGAGTCTCTAGTAACTCGAGTTCCCACCATGTGGGGCATCTCTCCTCTCCTTGAAAAACCAATCAAAAAGTCGATATCCGTGGCATCAAAATCAATTTCTTGCCTGTGGATTATGAATTTTCCTTGTGTTGGATTCCAAGCACGGATCAAGTACTCTAAGAGATCCAATTGTTCTCTCAGAAGTGGCGTCAGGAAGAATTTTAACAACCCACAGTTTTGCATGATGTTTAGACAATGAGGATCTGACATTCCCATTACATCATCATTGTCATGAGTACATTCTTTCCACATGAAATCCATTTTCTATCCCTGCATCCACAAACATACCTTTGTTAAATGCCATCCATCCATTTTCATCCTTTGAAACTACTTATAAATGAAAATTTTTTGGTTTCAACACTCGTCGCAGCTGTTTTAAAAATAGCTACGATGAATCGATTTGCACAGTGTAAAAACTTTCACATTGTCATAGGTGTACATCAATCTCTTGTGATGATCCCGTTTTTCCAATTTCTCGGTCGTCGCAATCCTGAGAGGGAAACTTGTGACGACTGAGGCGGATTTTTAATCCAAAAAATCGCTCTAAACCATGGTTGAAAACATGAAATTGCATTCTATTTTGGCTTAAAAATATAGGTAAGGCTATGGCATTTACCTGGGAGTAGCGTGATGAGCAATGGATCCCTAAGTATCTTGGAATCGGTCACCAAATATCACGAGGTATGCAATGGTAGAAGTTTTTTTACCATAGTAAAAACACAAGTAAATAGAGTTTTTACGAAAGTGTTCCTTTTAGAACCTTTTTTCCCAAACTTAGGGTTTTCATTAGGGTTTTGATCTATATTTGATATTTTTGTGAGACATATCTTATGCTTGAGTTTTCTTATGCAATGACAGGTGTTTCAAATAGTGGTGATGATTGATCCGTTAATTATATACTTAGTAAATACCGAAAATTCCTTTCTGAGTCAACTTTAAGCTCTTTTATGACTTTTGAAATGTGAAAATATTACTGAGCCCTTTTCATTTCGAGCTCATTAATGGTTGCCAAACATCATGTATCCAATAAGTTTTTTACTTTTTCAGTCTAGAGGTACTATTTACGAAAAGTACTCCTTGACTAAAATGGTCAAGTGGTTCTCTCAAGCATCATTTTCTACTTTTTCGGGCTCGAGAGACATAAACATACGAAAAGGGCCCATCTAGAGTTTTATTTTTCGTGTTTTCTTCAAACTCTCTAAATATGAAAAAGACTCTGAGTTTTACCTATGTCGGACTCGTTAAACCCTGACAACATTAGACTCATCGCCATGATGAGACTCGAGCTTCTCCTCCCTAGGGCTCATTAAAATTTCGCTAGGTTGGATTTATCCAAAGGAAAAACTTATATTGCAAACATATTGTATCCCCTTCAAGATTGTGTTCCAAAAATAATTGGGGTACTCATCAGCAATGGTGGGGGAAATTTGGAAATATTGTATTCATTACCTTCAACAACTTGTCGCTCTTGAACATCAACACTTTTTTGCTTCTTGCCGGGTTTGGAATATCCTCAATTCATCATTGGCCTTTTAGGATTTGGGTTCTTCATTTTTCCTCATCCCATTTGATCCCTATTATCTCTGCATGACCTTCGATCCCTTGGTAACAAAAATGTTGCCGCATTCCGGAGTTGTGTCGCCAATATGTTCAAGAGCTTAATCCTTCTGCAGTTTGCACCCTTACATCCTCATTTGATTCTTTGCTTCATCCATATTCATCTTTTTCCTTGTCTTGTGTCATTCATGTGCGAACATTATGCCCCTCCTACAACAGATCTCTTCCTGTCGACATCAACTCATTATCCAGGAAGTTGATCTAGAGACTCCTTTTAGGTACCTTAGAGCTTGCATGCCTCAATGGCAAGTTCTTCACATTCGACGACATGATTGCCTCATTAGTCTTTGATTGGGTGATTTCACAAGTGTTCGAATCCAAATCATTCTTTGCAAGTTGTGGATTATACTAGAAGTACCTTCAGAACCATTGACATCACTGGTGGTCTCTCTCGCCCTTGTTAATGGTTCACATCATTGGCCGATATTCAAGCGATTTTCTAGTATGCAAAACTTCAACACATTGATTGGCATATCAGAAATTGTATGATGGAGAGTTCATGATTCAAGGCCCTGGGATCAAATTACGCAAGTCCAGGTTGCATGGATTCTTTATACATGAATCTTTTGGATGGTTGTGACCATACCTGGGTTTTTCTCGATGGCTGTGACCATACCTATGTTTTCATGTCATATTTTCGATTGGGTGGTTGCGTCCCTACCATAGACCAAATCTATTTGTCTTTTGGATGGTTACGCCCGTACCTCAACTACATGTACTTCTTTCACTATCCAAGATATCAGTTGTACTTGCATCTGGAGGTTCTCAACGATGGTGTTCTAGTTCAGTTATGGTTTCGCAAAGCATTTCACCCTTCCCACTCTCTCAGCCTTCATGCTTTAGGGGGTATTGTTGGCATTATGTTTCTGGTATGGTTATATGTCACAGATGTTGTACTTGATGGCAACACCCATGGCATGGCTCTCAATATGATGAGAAATAAGAAGTATGCAGGAGAAAAGTTCATGGAATTTTATGCAGAGAAAATTTTATAAAAGTTTATTTCATGTGCAGAAAAGTTCACGGAATTTTATGCAGAGAAAAGTTTATTTCATGTGGGAAAACTTACCTTTGGCCCATGGTAGTTAGTCCTTGGAATTTGAACCTATGGAGAAAAGTTTATTTCATGTGGGAAAACTTACCTTTGGTCCATGGTAGTTAGTCCTTGGAATTTGAACCTATGGTGTTTGGACCATGGCATCTCGACAGACGTGTTGATCCCTAGTATTGAGTTGATGGTATTGGTTTGTTATGGTTTTGGCCCGTGGTATTGGTCCATGATTTGAGGAAGAGCTTGCCTATAAAAAGCAAAGGAGATCATTTGGCTTGTGTATGCTTTTGGGTTGAATATCTTAAGATCTGAAATATTGGGTTATTGTTTCAAAAGCTCGATCTATATGAAAGTGAAGTGGAAAGTGAATTTGTGAAGGGTGATCTCTTGAGCGCTGCAGCTGCGGAAGTGCGGAGGCGCCGCAGGAGACGCCGCAGGAGGCGCCGCAGGAGATGCCACAGGAGGCGCTGCCCGAGACGCCGCAGGAGGCCCCGCAGAAGACGCCACAGGAGGCGCCAGAGGAGACGCCGCAGGAGGCGCCGCAAGAGGCGCCGCAGGAGATGCCATAGAAGGCGCCGCAGGAGACGCCGCAGGAGGCGCCGCAGGAGACACTGCAGGAGGCGCCGCAGGAGACGCCGCAGGAGGCGCCGCAGGAGACGCCACAGAAGGTGTTCTGGGTTTAGTTTTCTATTATTGTGGATCTGGTTATCTGGGTGACTTACTGGTACTTGATGATCATTTGATAATTATGGATCCAGTTTGAAAATTTATGAAAAGTGGTCCTTGAAAGAAAAGAAGTAGGGGGTTGTAGCTCCCTTCCAGGAGTGACTGGAAAACGAGAGAGAGTTGTATCTCTCTGTAGGTTGCAGCCTGTGTACTTGTAAAGTACTGCACCAATACAAGACCATTGTAAAAGGAGTTTCTAATTTGAAAGAAGATAGAGACATATTGCAGCAGGTGGTTTTCACCCACATTGGGTTTCCACCTTATATCTGGTGTTCTTTGATGTGACTGTCTGTTTTTCTTGTTCATTGCTCATTGTTTTATGGTACTGATATGCAAAAATAATTCAAAGTATAAATAAGGAAGAATTGTTAAAGAATTAGATACATACTGATTCACCCCCGCTCTCGAGTATTATTTCAAACAATTGTATCAGGAGTCGGATCCTTCTAAAGAAGCTTGATCGCTTGAAGGGAGATCTTTCATCATGAGCAACTACGAGAGGGAAGCATCTATCAGGCCACCGGTTTTGATGGGACAAACTTCAATTATTGGAAGGTAAGAGTTACTGCCTATCTTCAATCTCTTGGTACAGAAGTTTGGAACATTGTAGAGACAGGCTATGCTTTTCCTTCAACTACTCCTACAGATGCAGACGAGAAAAGAAGTATGAAACAAATGCAAAAGCAGTCAGTACCCTATTAGGATGTATATCTCAAACGGAATTCATGAAGGTAGCACTATAAATCCGCAAAAGAGATATGGGACAAAATTGTCACAAGCTATGAAGGAGATGAACAGGTAACGCGTGCCAAACTTCAA
>APFE031749935.1:26682-55119 GCA_000404065.3 Pinus taeda
TTCTAGGTTTAGTTTTCTGTTATTGTGGATCTGTTTATCTGGGTGACTTACTGGTACTTGATGATCATTTGATATTTATGGATCCAGTTTGAAAATTTATGAAAAGTGGTCCTTGAAAGAAAAGAAGTAGGGGGTTGTAGCTCCCTCCCAGGAGAGACTGGAAAACGAGAGAGAGTTGTAGCTCTCTGCAGGTTGCAGCCTGCGTACTGGTAAAGGACTGCACCAGTACAAGACCATTGTAAAAGGAGTTTCTAATTTGAAAGAAGATAGAGACATATTGCAGCAGCTGGTTTTCACCCACATTGGGTTTCCACCTTATATCTGGTGTTCTTTGATGTGACTGTCTTTTTTTCTTGCTCATGCTCATTGGTTTATGGTACTGATATGCAAAAATAATTCAAAGTATAAATAAGGAAGAATTGTTAAAAGGAATAGATAATACTGATTCACCCCCCCTCTCAATATTATTTTTCAATAGGTATCTGTTACACAGTATTTTGTCACCAACCCCGCATCCCCTGATCCTGCATAGAGTTGGTCCCTAAATGACATTTGAGTTTTGTCATATACCAAAATATATGTCCAAATCTTCCATATTACTCAAGAAGATTCCCTAAGCTCATTAATCCTCAAGTTGGCCTCATTTTACCCATGAATCAAAATCATCGTCACTCATTAGTATCCTGCCTGCGAGGATAGCCCAAAATGAATTAATGCCTCACGATGTCGTCTTCGAGTCTCAGTGTTTGACCTGCGATGACCGAGATATGGAGAATTAATTCAAACATAATGCTTCTGGTTGGTTCTGGAGCTGGTTGTTGGGTCAAAGAAGTTTGTCTCCCCTCATTTGAGGTGGTGGTTTTGCCTTTTGAGTAACCTCCCATGAAGATAAGCTTCCTCTTCCCTCATTTATGGAGGCTCCTCCTCTTATAAAAGCATCCTCCATGACTATGATCAGCTAGTTCTTAGTTAGCTAGTTCTTGGTTTGTTGGATTGATAATTTACAATTTGAATTGTTGATAGCCTAGCAATAGCTTGTGAGGTATGAGAATAGCCTTTCATGTTGTGGATTGATAGTGTGAAATGGTTTTGTAAGAAGGAAGTCTTGTTGTCATTTCCTTAGTTTCATACTTGTGATTTTGGGTGAGAGAGAGATCAACCTTTCTCGGAGACCTTTGAGGGTGAAGGCTTATGGAGATATACTGATCAGACCCTTCAAGGAAGCTTTGCGACATCAAGGTGTGGTTGTAAGCTTTATTGTTGTTTATATTAATACAATCAATGGTTATATCCTATATCATGTATGAAATGTATGTTCATATCTTATGGTTCCTTGTCTCTATAAGTAGATAGCTCGTTGTTTTTCTCTATTATGTGTTTTGTCATTTTCATATGTTATTTCAGGCGAATCATTCATTAAGGAGAAGAAAGCGATAGCTGAAGCGATGCGATAAATACTTCATAGAATACCAGTATAAGGTAGGCCTCTTCAACAATAACTGTTTAAGGAATTAGCTATTGTCTTTGTATTGCTATGACTAGACCCACTCTAGGGCTAGAGGGGTTGTCTCCATCTGCAGAGGGAGTTTACCTGCATAACAGGATCATCTGTGGAGTTGTGATGCGATGGATCACAGATCACAATCGCACTTTGCAGAAAACCGAAGTCCTGCATATATGGACAGTCGATACTTTGTCGAATTGTGATTTGTGAAAGGATCATGGATGAGATATGTTTATCGGTTATAGTTAATACATCTATCGGTCCGCCACCTCGCAATAGAACATTTCCAGTTACATTCACAAACTATAAATCCCACTAGTTTCCTCGTTGATTGTGATTTGCGTTGGAACAGTCGGCGACAAATTATGTCTTGCCATGTGGCAAAATTTTCTCGCAGTTAGCGCCTTTTTTGGGATAATTTGTAGGATCATGTCAGAAATGGGGCAATTTGTGGAGCAAATAATGGGAAAACAAAAATAAGTCATAGATTCATCATCTTTCCAACAAATTGGAAGAAAAAAGAGGTTAGATGGCCCTTTTTGGACATTCTGGACTCATTGGAGCACGTTTTAGAAGCATTTGAGCATTGTAAACATATATTTTAACACTTTTAATCATAAAAGAGAGGCCTAAGCCATTAGAAACTAGCCCAAGGAGACATAGCCTAGGAGGGGTGAACTCCTTTATCATGTGCTTGTTCTAATGTGTTTTTGATGATGTTTTGTACATGTTTATGATGTTGTTCAATTTCTTATTTATGTTAAATTACACATAAAATTAACATACAAACTCTTCATTTCACTTGCAAAAATTCATGAATCCGTAAGCACAGTTAAAGCATTTTGTTTATAATATGAGGAGGATCTTTGCACTGCAATCTAATATTCTAAATCCAATCAAGGCAGAAAAATAACTAAGGAATTTGATTGACTTGTGTAGGATGTGAGGGAGAATGTGGGATATCTTTCAAATTTGCGTAAGAAAAGGAGGTCACCTCAGAGGTACAGTAGGTACATGGCTCTTATGTGTGAGCTTATAAAGATTGAGGCATCCGATTTTGAGGAATAAATAGAGAAACCTACATGGGTTGATGCAATGGTGGAGGAATACGAATCCATTGCAAAGAACAATGTTTTAGAAAAGGTCCGAAGACTAGCATATAAATCAATAGTGGGTTTGAGATGGATCTTCAAGGTGACACGGGAAATAGATGGAAACATAGAGAAGTATAAGGCCAAATTTGTGGCCAAGGGGTACTCTCAAGTTGAGGGAATTGACTATGAGGAGACCTTTTCTCTTGTAGCAAGGTACTCATCCATTAGATCAATTCTTGGTATGGCTACATAGATGCCGTGGAATATCGACCAAATGGGTGTAAAATTAACATTTCTTAATGGCGTTATTAAGGAGGAGGTGTACATAGAGTAACAAAAATGTTTTGAGACATTTGATCAAGGGTTTCATGTGTGCAAACTCAAGCAAGCATTGCATGAGCTCAAACAAGCACCTCATGGTTGGTACACCAAGATCAATAGTTATCTAACCAGTTTGGGCTTCACCATAACTGAAGAGTATGTAAACCTAATCACATTTCGATAGAAGGTAAATTTCTTATTATTTCCTTATACATTGATATTTTTATTTTAACTAGTGATGAGTAGTTTATCATATCTTGCAAGGTGGACCTTGTAACGGAATTTGAAAAGACGAACATGGCTCTCATGCACTACTTTATTGGGTTGGAAGTATGGAAAGGTGATGGGGAATTGTCTGTCTCTTAAGGAAAGTATGAAAATGAGATACTATAGAGATTAAACATGGAGAGTTGTAAAGCCATGGACACACCTCTAATGAACAAATAGAGGAAGGAGAATGCCACTTCAGGTGAAATGGATACTACCATTTATCAGTAGCTAGTGGGTCGACTCATGTATCTTGTGAACACATGACCAAATATGTGTTGTGCAATCAATCAGATAAGCCAAGCTATGGTTAGGTAAACCAAACTATTTTTGAAGGAAACTAAGCATGTTTTACAGTACCTAGGAGGCACTACCTAGTTTGGACTATGGTACAGACAAACAAAGGGAGTGAAGTTGTGTGACTTCACAAATGTAGATTGGGCATGAAGTCCATAAAACCGAAAGAGCACATCAATTGGAATTTTCAGGGTTCGGTCCACAGTTGTTTCTTGGTACGACATCAAGAAAATATATGTGGTGCTCAGCTAGAAAGAAGCATAATACATGGCTGCAAGTCAAGCCACACGTGAGGTGATATGCATGAGAAAGATACTTGTTGGACTATTCTGTGAGATGATGGATCCAATTGTGATAATGAGAGTTGCATCAATCTCTCTAAGAATCATGTATTTCATGATCGATCCAAGCTTATAGATATCAATTATCACCATTTACGAGACTGTGTTTAGAGGCAGTTAATGTTGCAACACTGCATTCTCACAGAGAAGCAAGATGTTGATAATTTTACAAAAGCTTTGCCAAGAGGGAAGTTACAATTCCATAGGTTTAGGATAGGGGTGGTTGATAATCCATTTATTACAGAGAGGTTGTCTTCAAAAATGAAAATAAATTCTCAATTTGATTTTTCCTTGATTAAATTGAGAAAATATGAATTTCCACATCAACGGACAACTTGGATGCAGTTGAATTGTTTAACATGGCTTGTGTCACCTAGTTTTCTAAGTAAATTCAAGTTGGAGGAGTTAGAGTTTAGTTAAGAATGTATGGTTGCTAATTTGTAGCAGTCAAAGTCAGTTATCTCAAGTTGTTTTCAGTTAAAATATTTCCAACTACTTGAGGAACTAGTGGAAGGCCAATCGTGTAGTGGGACTTTATTCAAACTCAGTGATCATCCAGTTAAGTGATCAATCAACCCAAAATATCTAGTGCATGGAGAATTAGAGTTCCCCAACTATGGTGGAGATTCCAAGGCAATGTAACATCAATTTTCTATTAGTCTTAACTGTACAGGCATTTCATGCAGTCAGATGATAACCTTGGGAATTGCGTAATACATTTTGTAAAAATTCCTAAATAATAGCGGCCTAATTTCTTAAGGAACTGTGAAAGGAAATATGGGCTCAAGAAGAGGTAGAAATTTACTAGGTGTGGGTCATAGCTCCTAAGTGAGGAGAGAGACAGGGTATTCACTTGTTGGTTGTGCTCAATTAAGCAAAGAAATTGTAATACATTTCTATTCATCATATTAATGCAGGTAGACATTGGGGGTTTTAGCATATTACTTTCCCCGTGAAAACTTTTGTGTGCATGTGCATTATTTCTTATTGCATGTATGAAATTTTTGTTCTAAATTGTGATAACCTCTGTAGAGAAGTAGAGTAGAGTAGTTGCAAATCTACACCATAATTTCTACAGGGATGGTGGAGGAAAATTATAGAATATTCATTAGTAGACAATATTCCTACTTCAAAATATCTATGACAACTTTCACAAGAATAAGACATTGAGGATAAAATATTGGATTGTGGAAGAATCAGTCACAAAATTCACAAGGGTGGTAATTTTGGTTACACTTGTGGAGATAGATGGATTAAATGTAATTTTGGCTTCAGGTGCGTAGGTAGACAAGTCACAGTTAGTCCTTTGAGTTTTGTCTATGATGTGTTAATATTTGGTAGATTGACCTCTTTTGATAGGTCTCTAGACACCTTATGAATAATATTAAATCTCATATGGTTTCTGCTTACCCAGATGATGTATTGGTACTGGAGATTTATCATATTTTTGGTGTTATCTCCACTGCATTAGATGCAGATTTTAAATATCTTATATTTATGATCCAACCTAATCGTTATGGAATTAAGAATTGGAATTAACATATAGAGAAAATCCACTGTAAACTTTTATCATCGCCACATAGGTGGCTCTCCCTAAGAGGCAAGTTGACTCTAGTTCAAGCAGTCCTTTAGAGCCACTTCATATTTTCACTATGCCTAAGAATATCACTAAATGTATCTTTCTGGCTTCATCTTGGCATGCGACTATATGTGTCATAAAGGATTGAGTGGGCCTCCATATTGTTTACACAATATGGAAGCAATGGATGACCGAACCCATCTATTTCGTTAATTCTCCTTAGAAAAATCAATTTGAAATAGTGTATTTAACATGTTTCATTTACAGGTAAATTTGAACTACTCTTTTGTGGTTGATTGTATTTGGTATTGCATTATTGAATATAAAACATATGGACCACTTCCAATATACATTGGGGTTTCTACCCAAAGAATGAATTACTATCCCAGGCTCCTTTGTTGTGATGCATCCACCTCCATCCTTGTCAAGCAAGCTAAAAGCCTCCGTGAACTCAGACATAACCTCCATCCCATATTCCTTTAGTAGATAAAACCCTTCTCTCATTTTCTGAGCATGCCAATCTACCCTCCATCCCATATTCTCTCATGATCCCTGTGTAAACCACCATTTCATTCAAGGATGGGGATTTTGATGCATACTCTAACCATATTTGTTAGATACTTTCCCCCTTTTCTTGCTTATTATTTCTTGAGTTGGCCTCCTCTAAATATGCCCTACTCTCCTTAAATTATTTGGAAGGTAGCCTTTGGTTGCTAACCCCATTTTACTCATCCAAAAGAAGCAAGAAACAAGTTGTTAACATCATCAAGAAGTCAAGGTGATCGCCCTCTAAGACGAGGATCACTATTTGAAGGAATACATCTTCTTCAAGAGGAAGTATTATATTATCATATAATTTTCAAAAGCAAGAAAGAAGGAGATTGAAGATACTGTCATCAAGGAGTATCCTCACAAGAAACTATCTTTATGCCCACATATGAATCTATCAAAATTTATTTTTGCAAGGAGTGAAATAGGTTGGTTGGGTCATCAAACTTTCTTGCATGGAAGAAGAGGACATATTTAACACATATAAAATGAAGATGTGGAGCATGTCAAGGGCTCAATCACAAAACCTCCAAAGGAAGAATCTCAATCTCTTAAAAACTACATGAAAGGGGAAGTAAGGGATCAAAGGATTCTCATAGAATCCATCAAGGATCTCCCTCATTCCCTATGTATAAAAACTAGAAACATCAAAATAAATATATGAAAAACTTGTAGAAATGTTTTGTGTAAGCACCCTAGGAGAAATGAACTCATTAAGGCAAGAACTCTACAAGATGAAGATATCAAAAGAAGAAGGAGTGACCTCTACTTTATGAGGTTGGTAGAAATAAGAGACCAACTCAATGAGTTGAGAGAAATAATGTATGACAAGGAAATGGTTTTGTCGTATAAATTCATGTCCAATATGCAGGCGTGAACCCGAAATTACCATGAATGAACGTTGAGTATGAGAAATGAGTAGTATTTATTTTTATTAATTGATCTTTGCATATTTATTTTTATTAATTGATCTTTGCATATGACAAGTATGTATATTTTTTTATTAATTTTAATTTAGATGTTTAAAGGAGCTGGTTTCATTTACTCCATGGTGGACTATCAAATTCAAACCAAATTTGTAATTTGTGAATCGGTCTACGGTCTGATTAGTTGATTAGTCAAACCAAATTTAATATAAAAAATTATATTATTTATTTAAAATTTAGTTGGTAAGATTAATGATGTTGTATTATTTGTATATTAAAAATAATTTAGTTGATAGTACCAGCTAATTATCTATATATATATATATATATTATATATTATATATATATATATATTATATAATATATATAATATATATATATATATATAATATGCAAGTTTTAACTTTATTTAACTTGTTTATATATATAGTGTTAGAGAGTGTGAATGTTCATAGGTTTTATATTTTAGCAGTGACATACATCTCTTTTATTTGTATTTTACTTATGATAACAATTTAATGCTAAAATTTTATGTTCATTTGTTTTTAAATAATGAATTAAGTTGTCATATTAAATAATTAACAGAGATCCATCTTAAGTTGTCATTTAAAAAGTTGTAATTTTTTTTGTAATGCCAAAGCTTGAGAAAAGACTTGAAGCTCAAGAGCTTGATATTTGATACCCTATCCTTCATAGGTCTTGAGTTAAGATGGATAGATAAAATATGGAAAGACAAATTATAATTGAAACTTCATAACCAAACTTGTAGCTACATTCAATCCTAAGTAAATAAGGCTACATTCAATTTAGGGAGATCAAAACTATTTTATGGAAAATAAGAAATAACGCACACAACTATGAAATAAACATTCCCCATTAATTTCAACTCTCCCACTTAATGGATAAAGGATTCACTTGCACATGTAACATCTAGCTAAACAATTCAAATTTCATTTTCCCAAGAGGGTTGGTGAGATATGAGCTACATTTTTAGACATGTTACAATATTAAAGAAAAATCTACTTTGACTCAACTTTTTCTCTAGCAAAATGAAACTGAGCATCTGAGCTGGTTCTCATGTCTATGTTCATACTTATTGGATCCCACCAGATAACTGTCATGTTCACATTTAGCCTTAGACTCATTTCAGAAGTATATTGGATAAAAATAGGAGATGAATAAAAATTTACATACCTATCTGTTAGGTCAATTATATTAATGCTACTTAATGCTACTTTTTGTAAATAGTAAATTTTGTTTGTATCATACATTTGGACAAGATAATCACAATAAAAAATCTAGAAACGAAGGTAATATGTTTGCATGGCCCAAAATAATGGGACTTGTGCAAACAAAAGGTGTCCACCACTTGGGTTTTCTATTATATTTTGACACTGTTTGTTTTTCTGTTTTAATGAGTTTCATACAAAATATTTTCTTGAGTATTCCGATGTTTGTGAATTTGACCAGCTTGGACCAAATACTTTATTAGTTGTATCTCTTGCAGTTTGTAAAAGAGGGTCTTATTTTAAAACTATACCTCTTTATCAGATATTTTTTTCCAGCTTTGGAATCTTATAAATTAATTGTGAAATATTTATGAAATTATAGTTGAAATTAGTTTTATGTAGTTGTAGTCTTTTTGGAGGGAGTTATTTTCTTTAAAAGTATCTTTAACTCGAGGATGTTTCACAATGATTTAATGGTGTGCTTAGTGTACATTTCCTATTAATAGTGTTAGCTGAATTCTTCTTAAGTACATTACTAATTGAGAGATCATATAGTAATGTCATTGGGAGGTACTGACCTTAATGCAATACAACATATTACTAACATTTCTCCTAACAAAACCTTTGTGATCCCAGTACCTCTTTTCAATGTCATGAATGAAGGTTTACATGTAGAAATTGATAATGCAGGTATATATTTTTTATTTATATGGAATTTATTTTTGTAATTTAAAATTACAAAACTATTTTTTGTCTAGGTTTTATTGAATTTTATCCAAGCCATCCATAGAATGGAATCATCACTTTCATTCTTAAGAGAACCAAGTGTTCACTAATTTACTGGAGAATAGATAAGTAGATATTGAAATTTAAAAGAGAGATTAAATATTGATGATCATGGTAACACAAGAGTTTATGATTCTACTTGTTGGAGTTTCTTCATTTAGGGAGGCCATGCTTATGGGTTCATAAGTTTACCATCATTTGAAGGCTTGCTTCCCATCATTTGAAGGGGTGCTTCCCCTCCTTTGACACTTCAAAAATATTTTTTTTCTCATATTTGTTTTACAAATAAAGTTTGAACACTAAACTACAGAATATGTGCATAATCTATTTTTAGATTTCCTTTTTAATATATTTTTACTTTTGGTTTTTATTTTTATTGATTAATCTTTGCATATGACAAGTATGTATGATTTTTTTATTAATTTTAATTTAAATGTTTAAAGGAGTTGGTTTCATTTACCCCATGGTCAACTATCAAAGTCAAACCAAATTTGCCATTTGTGAAGAGGTTCATGGATGGACTAATTTATTAAAGTGTGGGAGGATAAGATAAATGAAATTGAGAAAATTGTTTAATTCCAAATATAATTAATATAATTTATTTAAAATTTAGTTGGTAGATAAGTGAAGTTGTATTTTTGTAATTAAAACAATATCATATATTATATATTTGTGTGTGTGTGTGCAGTTTTAACCTATTTAATTTGTTTATATATATATATATTTATATATTTATATATATAATAGATATTTAACTTGAATCTTCAAAAGTTTTATATTTTAGCAGTGAGATACATTTTTTATATTTGTATTTTTCTTATGATAACAATTTAGTGTTAAAATGATTTTATGTTGATTTGTTTTTAAATAATCAAGTAGGTCCATCTTAAGTGATAATCTATATCTATATCTCTATTAATATATTAATATATATATATATATAATATATATATATATAATGTGATCTTCACCGGCCTTTAAATTTAGCAGTGACACACATCTCTTTTATTTGTATTTTTCTTATGATAACAATTTAGTGCTAAAATGATTCAATGTTCATTTGTTTTTAAATAATTAACATAGATTCATCTTAAGTTGTCATTTAATAGATGTACTTTTCTTTTGGATTGCCAAAGCTTGAGATTCACTTGCATATGTAACATCTAGCTAAAAAATTCAAATTTCATTTTGGCAAGATTGTTGGTGAGATATGAGCTGCATTATATGCTTTGTGCTTTTATGAAAAACACTAGTTTGATTGAAATTTGGTTGATGTTGTAGCATACTTATGTTCTTCTAGTGCATCATGAAGAAGTCTTGTCAACCAAACTGCTTCACAAGTGGTTGCACATAGAGATACTCTTCTTGCTTATGATAAAGTACAATACTCTTGTTTTTGTTGCTTCAACAAACCACCCAAACCAATATTAAAAGCATATCTAACTATAGATCTTTTATAGTCCATATTTCCACCCTAATATGAATATGAATAAACTATTAGTTTAGCATCAAAATAATGGGTATATTTATTGCTAAACTTTATGTTTCCTTTAAGATACCTTAGGACATCTTTTGTTGCCATCCAATGATTTTTAAGAGGTTTTGTCATAAACTACGTCAACATAGTTGTTGAATATGCTAAGTAGGGTCTACTTGTAGTCAAATAAATCAAACTTCTAACCATATCCACCTCTTTAGAACCACTGTCACCACTTTGAAATTTAATATTATATTCTATATGTAGTGAAGTAGCTTTACATTAATCCATTCTAAATTTCTTCAACAATTGAGGATTAGTTCATTCAACAAATTTTAATTTTATTTTGGTTTTGTTTCATAGGCTCTTGAAAATTCTAATAACATTAATGGACTATCTCTTATAGGTAAGGTATGAAAATCCATTAGGAAGGACCCTTTTTTGTTGCTATTCCATATTTTTAGGTTTTGTCTTGGTACTCAATGGAAGTTAATTTGTATGTTTGCATGACCCAATAGATGAGACATGGAATAGAAAACTTCATGGTAAGGGAGATTGGTGGAACTCAAAATAATGGGGCTTGTGCCAACAAAAGTTGTCCACCACTTGGTTTTTCTATTATATTTTGAAACTATTTATTTTTCTGTTTTAATGAGGTTCATACAAAATATTTTCTTGAGTATTCATATCTTGGACCAAACATTGTATTAGTTGTATCTTTTGCATTCTGTAAAAGAGGGTCTTATGTTAAAAATATACCTCTTTATCACGTACTTTTTCTTCCAGCTTTGGAATCTTATAAATTAATTGTGAAATATTTATGAAGTTATAGTTGAAATTGTTTTTATGTAGTTGTAGTCTTTTTAGAGGGAGTTATTTTCTTTAAAGGTACCTTTAACTCTAGGATGTTTCACAATGATTTAATGGTGTGTTTAGTGTACATTTCCTATTAATAGTGTTAGTTGAATTCTTCTTTAGTACATTACTAATTGAGAGATCATATAGTAATGCCATTGGGAGGTACTGACCTTAATGCAATAAAACATATTGCAAACATTTCTCCTAAAAAAACCATGGTGATCCCAATACCTCTTTTCAATGTCATGAATGAAGGTTTACATGCAAAAATTGACAATGCAGGTACATATTTTATATTTATATGGAATTTATCTTTGTAGTTTAAAATTACAAAACTATTTTTTGTCTAGGTTTTATTGAACTTTAATAGAAGCCATCCATGGAATGGAATGATCACCTTCATTCCTAACAGAACCAAGTGTTCACCAATTTACTTAAGAATGGATAGGTAGACATTGAAATTTATAAGAGAGCTTAAATATTGATGATCATGGTAACACAAGAGTTTGTGATTCTACCTATTGGAGTTTCCTCATTTAGAGAGGCCATCAATATGGGTGCATAAGTTTACTATCATTTGAATGCATGCTTCTACTCCTTTGACACCTCACAAATATTTTGTTTATCATGTTTGTTTTATAAATAAAGTTTGAACACTAAACTAATATGTGCATAATAGATTTTTAGTTTTCCTTAATAAAAATTTTGTTTTTCCATTGATTTTGAAATATTTCCCAACCTTTTGTGGGTCTTCAAGGTTGTAATTAACAAGTACGGTCAAGATGAATCAAATCTTCGAGAGGAAAGAGACTTTGCTCCAAACATTTAGGTGCTTGATTGAATTAAGAGTGAATATTAAACTACTACATTTTTTTCTTCTATAATGGTTTTTGTATTAAATGTTATCTTGTTGAAATGCACAAGAATGAAGAAGCCTTAGAATTATTCAAGATTTTCATTGTGAAAGAACTCACAAGGCTGGCATTCTTATTAACTTTTCTTCTTTTCCTTTGTGGATTTTTTATTAGCTATAATCTTGAGATTTGTTACTTGGTTACTCATGAAATATTATTTTAATTGAGAGGTTGTTATTGGCATGGAAGTAGCTACTTCTTAGTTCTACACTCAAAAGGATCAAAAGGATGATTTGAACTTGTAGGAGGAGGTGAGCCTATATTTTGCATTATTCATACCAATGCAATACATTTAGTGTGCTCTCTATAATTAACATCTGCATTGACATATGAAAATTTTTAAGATAAAAAAATAAATTCAATGCATGAGAAAGGAACATGACCATTATCGCTAGAGGTTTAAACCCTTATTTCCTTTGTAAACAAGAGGTAAAAGAATTATTAATTAATTAGAAGGAATTTCTTTAGAGAAATTATGTTATTTATTTGCATATAATTTTCTTGTTACCTTGGAATTGGATAGCTACAAAATAATAATGGGAGCCAAAAGATAACTAATCAAGCTTTATGAATTGTTTATTGAGGATTATCCAATTGTATCTATGGAGGACCCATTTGATCAAGATGATTGGGATCACTATGCACAATTTACAACCACCCACAATTAGGGATAAGGTTAAAATTGTTAGGGATTATCTATTGGTGACAAATCCAAAGGTACACACTTGTCTTTTGACACTTGCTTTCAGTTTAATTATTGAGAGTTTTCATTTCCACAACCAGTTTTTGATTGTCGTCTTATTTTTTCTTATTTTGTTTTAATTTTCGTTGATATATACTGGTGGAGAGTGTTGGAAAGGTAATTAATGAAAAATATTTCAATGCTCTTTTACTAGAGGTAAATAGGTTGATCCTTAATTTTGTATATTTGTTTCTCATGTGACATATGGTGTCTAATAAGTTTTTGCAATCTATTTTAGGTGAACCAAATTGGGTTTTTTACTCAGAATATGGAAGAAGTAAAGATAGTAAAGATGACCAAATGTGTTGAATGGGGAGTGATGACAAGACATCCCAAGTATTGATTTAATATTTTGTCTTTTTTTTCTTCCAAGTTTCTTTCTTCCCTAGTTTTTGAAATTTTACATCATATGTGATATTGATGTGTATTTTTAAATGTTTTTCTAATTGCTTATGCAATGTCGAAATGGGAAACACCTTTATTGTAGATCTCACAGTAGGATTGGCCACACTAATGTTCATTTTCTAGTTTTTGGTTGCATTAAAGTGTGTAGAGAGATTAGTGATTTGAAGATGTGTCGAATTTGTGTATGGAGTCTAGCATCTAATCATTGTTTTGTTATATACTTGATGATTGAAGGTTTATTATTATCATGAAGAAATTAAGGTATAACTTCACTTATGATCTATAAGGGTCTTTTGTTTACATT
Organism: Pinus taeda; assembly: GCA_000404065.3. Classification (NCBI taxonomy): domain Eukaryota; kingdom Viridiplantae; phylum Streptophyta; class Pinopsida; order Pinales; family Pinaceae; genus Pinus; species Pinus taeda. The sequence goes on from APFE031749935.1 coordinate 40,276, forward strand.
ATCAGAGCCAAATTAAGGTATGTGCTAGAGACTTGCCAAATATAATCAGGTGCTGTTATAATCTAGTTTTATCATTTTTATGGAATGATTTATTTGTTTTTTATTTTTTATTGACACTCTTTATTGTCACCTTTGCACATCTTATCAATTGAGGAGGAACTTTGGTGGACAAGTTTATGGAGGTGCAATTTTTTGCAAGCCTTTAGAGCCATACTAAAGAAAGTTGTTTTGACATGTTCTAGAATGTTTTTGATGTTTAGGATATGGGGAAATGAATAAGATGTTTTTTCCATCTTTTATCAAGGTGGATATTGGTGGCTATGTGCCTATTCCACTTGTAAACCCACAATTATTTCTTTCAGTGTTTTTGTTTTCTTAATTGTAGCATAGTTTACTACTTTTGGCATTGTTTTGGGTCATGAACTTGTGGAGCAGTTTTTAGGGCCTCAACAATGTTTTTTTGGAAAGTCATTGGTGGCTAATATGACTTTTTAAACCAAGATTTATTTTTAATAGATGTAGTCCTAAAATAAATATTTCTAATGATGTATCATATGCATCAAATGAAGTTTTTTTGGAAAGTCATTGGTGGCTAATATGACTTTTCAAACCAAGATTTATTTTTAATAGATGTAGTCCTAAAATAAATCTTTCTAATGATGTATCATATGCATCAAATGAAGATCTTATGTGGATGTTACGACCTTAGGAAGTTAATGTACCAATTTACCCCAATAGGGCCCATAGTTTGGTGTTTCATCTACGAGGGTTAGGTTGTTGGATGTTTGTAGTTTTCCATTATTTCTCAATGATAAATACGCCTTCAAGCCCCATTGTAACACAATTAAGAGGCATGTAGCCACTACATCTCTTCTAAGGGATAAGCTACCTTCACCCGAGCTAGTCTTATTTCTATTTTGTTTATAAGCATATTTGAGTATCTCATATTAATGAAATGAAGTGTTATTTCTATTTCATATCTACATTTATGGTTATATATGTAATTATTTGTACTTCTATTTAAATTCATATGGTTGGCATCATATCACTCTACTCTTTCTCAATCTTTCTTTGCGTCTCGCAAACCCCAATGAATACCCATGGGTGAAGAAAATAAAGATGCGGTAGTAGGAGATCCTAAGAAAATATTGCTCAAGGAGGTGCCCAAGAAGCAAAGGAACACGATTATTGATAACTTTGCAAAGGCGACCAATATTTTTCTTACCCTTCACACAATGTTGGGTATCAAATATTCTGAGAAACATTTGGTACTCAAGTACCATGGTTTCCTACACAGGTACATCCATGATTGCATGTAGTTCCTCGACATATCCTCTCTTGCCATGACCTACCAATATATTTCGAAGATCAAGCACAAGATTAAACAAAAAAAGAGATACTTTGGATCTCTAAATTCGAAGAAAGGAAAAGGTGCCCCCAAACCTCAGAACAAAGGACAAAGCAAAGGAGGGGCAGCCCAAGACAACCAACCAAATATGCAAGAAAATAAAAGCACTGTGAATTTGAAGAAGGAAATGGGAATGTGGTGTCAGTTCCATAAGAGCTCCACTCATAACACAAGCGAGTGTTGGGCCAAGAAGTCAATGGTGGTAGAGCTAAAGGCTTCTTAATCAGATGCATGTTCCGACTCTTAGTCAGAACCTCACGAACAGAATGACAAAGGGAAGTAGATTATTGATTTTGAGCCGAACACCAACATTGCCACCATGAAGATCCAAAAGGAGGGACCCAAAGATCTGAAGGAGGAGGAGCACCTCTTCCACTCTCAGATGTCGGTAGAGGTTTCCATGTTATAGTTCATTTTCAATAGCGTAAGCCAAAAGAACCTCATTTCAGCAAAGGTTATGAGGCATCTAGGCTTGCTGACCACAACACACCCATAATCATGCATCATCGTGTGGCTTCACCAAGGATGGGATCTTTGCATAAGCCAAAAGTGTCACCTTCCATTCACCATGAAGCCCTTTAGAGATGAGTTATTATATGACATTGCTCCTCTTAATGTTTGTGATGTGTTGTTAGGCCACCCATACTTGTGGAAGTAACATGCTGTGTATGAGTCAAGGCCTCACATTGTTATTGTTACATTGGGAAATAAGTTATACACGATACCAAAGGTAGCTCTGCATAGTGCCATCTCTTTGGTTACTGTAAAACAATGCAGTTAAAGAAGAATATGGTGACCATGACCTCTATATAGGTCCCTTTCGCATGACAATAACATATGGAAAAGGTCGTGGAGGAGTACGAGGACATCTTCACCTCCCCCGTAGGGGTTGTTAGAAAATTATATATTACAGAGCAATGGAACACATAGAATATTTCATAAATATAAACACATAAACACATAAACTAGACACGCACATATACGCGGTTCACCGAGTTTTGGCTACGTCCACCCCGAATAGCTAGCCCTTCCTTTCTATTATTGAGAAAAATGAAGAGATACAACCTATAGCAGATCCGTTGTAACACTCTCTTCTCAATCTCCTCTCTCTTTCTCACTCAGAATACAGATATACACAGATGCACTACAATTCCCTCATATATAGTGAGGGGTTGCCTTGTAAGGCAAAAAACCCTAAATTAAGCATAACTTCTCCCGTGAGATCTCCGCTTAATGGAAAACCCAGATTGACTAGAAATTACTATACTTTTACAAGGCCATTTTACATCTATTCTTAGCTTTGGGGGCACTGCCCCCGAAGCCCCCCACCAGGGGGGCTCCTCGAAGGTCGCACCTACCCTCCTAGACCCCCCTGTAGTGAATATTTTACGGGCAGCATTGCAATCCCATTTCGAACTTGGGTCCAATGCGACAATACCTTTGAATACAAAAGATAATCAAGTTCCACACTCAACAAGGGTGCCTCTGCACTGCCAAGTCAAGCACTCGATCGATCCAACCCCAGGTGCATCATTTCCTAATGGACCAATCTATAGGCACTTTATTTTGGAGAATGACGAAATCAAGAGGCAGATTCAGGAGCTATTGTAGAAAGGTAACATTCGGCTGAGTTCATCGCCTTGTTGGAGATCAGATGCTCAGTTAAATAAACAAAATACACAGCAGATCAATCATGCATAGAAGACACAACTTTTAACGTGGTTCACCCAACCAATCTGGGCTACATCCACATAACATAGGCATCGACAATCTTATTAATCAAAGAGGAGATTACAAAATGAAATCTTCACAAAGCTCTCACCCTCATTGCCAACATCCGAATGGTTGCCTGTTATATAGGATAGAAAATCTAACAACCTCATTAACTCACTCACATCAAATATAGGATGTATTAATCATCTCCCAACAATGTGGAGCTAATCTAGGAACTGAATTTCTATTGTTATCACCTACAAATATTTTTGCCTATTTCACTCCAAACAGAAAATCTCAACAATCTCCACCATGAAAACAATTAGCCTGATGCCCTGTTATTGTTATTTTATCTTTTATGCTAGTCAAGAGAAGCCAAACACCAGCGTAGCTTCTCTAACAAAACTGGTTTCGTGAACATGTGTGCACAATTTTCCTTTGTATGCACCTTTTCAAGAGAGACTCCCCTTTCAGTGATAACATGTCTTAAAAAATGGTACTTGATCGGTATATGCTTTGATTTACTATGATAGGCCGGATTCTTAGCCAAATGTATTGCACTTTGACTGTCACAAAATAACTTGATGCTATCCTGCAACCTACCAAATTCACCAAACAAACCTTTCAACCAAATCGCTTCTTTGCAAGCATGAGAAGCAGCAATGTATTCTGCTTCAGTAGTGGATAAAGCAACAATGTTCTGTAGCTTTAACATCCAGCTGATAGCTCCACCTGCAAGAGTAAAGACTTACCCTGAAGTTGACCTTCTCTTATCCAAATCACCTGCAAAATCGGAATCAACATATCTGCAAACAAATTCACTACTCTTATTGTAAGTAATACAATAACTACTTGTGCCTCTCAAGTATCGAAGCACCCATTTCACTGCTGACCAGTGTTCTTTACCCGGATTTGCCATATACCTACTGACAACCCCAACTGCATGTGAAATATCTGGTCGAGTACAAACCATCGCATACATTAAACACCCTACTACATTGGCATATGGAATTCGAGACATATAATCCCTTTTTTCATCTGTATTAGGACATAAACTCGAAGAAAGCTTAAAATGGGAAGCTAAAGGGACTGACACAGGCTTCACATTATTCATACCAAATCTCAAAAGTATTTTCTCAATATACTTCTGTTGTGATAGCCATAGCTTACCATTGCTCCTGTCTCTGAAAATTTCCATGCCCAAAATCTGTCTTGCTGCTCCTAGATCTTTCATATCAAATGTCCTTGCCATCTGAGCCTTCAACCTGTTGATTTCTTCTATGCTTTTGCTTGCTAAAAGCATATCGTCAACATACAATACCAAGATAATGAATATTCCATTATTCAACTGTTTAAAATAAACACAATGATCATATTCACTTCTAACATATTTCTGACTCAACATGAAAGAATCAAACTTTTTATACCACTGCCGAGGCGACTGCTTCAGGCCATATAATGACTTCTTGAGCCTGCAGACAAATTTCTCATTGCGATGCTGAACAAACCCTTCCGGTTGTTCCATATATATTTCCTCATCTGAATCACTATGTAGAAATGCAGTCTTAACATCTAACTGCTGCAACTCTAAATCAAGCAAAACCACTAATGCTAACACAATTCTAATTGAAACACTTTTAACCACTGGCGAAAAAATCTCATGAAAGTCAATACCAGCTTTCTGAGAAAACCCTTTTGCAACCAGTCAAGCTTTGTACCTGTCTTCTGTATCATTCACACCTCGTTTCAGCTTGAAGACCCATTTACACCCTACAGTTTTCCTGCCTTTTGGAAGCTCAACCAGATCCCATGTGCCGTTCTTACTGAAGGCCATCATTTCGTCCTTCATGGCTGCTTTCCACTTGTCACTTTTCAAACCTTCTATTGCTTCCTGATAGCACAGAGTTTCATTGTCATTAGCAGTAAATGCAACAGAAGTGACATGATTATCATACCTTCTCGGTGGCCATTTGATTCTTGTTGACCTCCTTAAGGATGTTTCTGGCGCTTCCTCAATTGGCTGACTACCCTCTGTAGGAACTTCTTGTCGATCAGTATCTGAGACCTGTTCATGATCTAAACCTGAACCCTGTTCATGTTCTGATTTTGAAACCTGTTCATGACTAGTATCTAAACTATGGTCATCATGACTATCGTTAGAAATACTATCAAACTGAATGTGCTGAAACTCAGATACATCATCCTGTTTCAATCTACTATCTACATCTAACTGTACAAGAGAGGATTCATTAAACTTTACATCTTTGTTGATGATGATTTTGCGGGTAGTAGGATCCCACAATCTATATCCCTTTGTTCCAACACCATACCCAACAAAGATATACCTTTTAGACTTTGGATCTAACTTAGTTCGCTGATGTTTAGGCACTAGAACATATGCATCACAACCAAATACTCTGAGTTTAGAATAGTCACAAGGGTGTCCTTTCCATACATCTTGCAGAATCTTGCAGTCTATCGCCGTCGATGGAGATCGGTTTATCACATAACAAGTTGTTTCCACTGCTTCCATCCACAACTCCTTTTGCAACCCAGCATTACTCAGCATACTCCTTGCTCTTTCAAGAATATTCCTATTCATGCGTTCAGCAACTCCATTTTGCTGAGGAGTACAAACCGTGGTCTTATGCCTCTCGATCCCTACATCCTTGCAATAGCTTTCAAAATCCTTGGAAGTAAACTCACCACCATTGTCAGTTCGTAAAAATTTTATTGTTCTACCAGTGTTGTTTTCTACCAATGCTCTAAACTGCTTGAAAACTTAAAAAACATCAGACTTTCTTTTCAACATGTAGACCCAAAACTTCCTAGAAAAGTCATCAATGAATGATACAAAATAAGACGAACCACCATATGAGGTTGTAGGGGTTGGTCCCCAAACATCTGAATGGATATAATCAAGTATGCCTTTACTAGTATGTTTGCCTGTTTTAAACTTTTGTTTGTTTTCCAAATAGACAATGCTTACAGAAATCTAATTTTCTAGACTTTAGATTTGGAAGTAACTTGTGATCAGCCAAAATTTTTAATCCTCTTTCACTCATATGCCCCAATTTTGGATGCCATAAGTGAATGGAACTACTGTCATGTTCAGACACAGTATACACAAAATCTGACCCTATACCTCCTTCTAACTGAAATAGATTTCCTACTTTCTTAGCTTTCATAACTAGTAAAATGCCTTTGTAAATTTTCATTACTCCACCTTGAATTACAGTTTTATATCCATTTGAATCAAGTGCTCCTAACGAAATCAAATTTTTCCTTAAATATGGTACATGCCTCACATCAGTTAATATTCTAGTTGTCCCATCAAACATTTGTAGTTGTATGCTCCCAATCCCCACAATATTACATGTTACATCATTACCCATGTACACAACTCCATATGTCGTATTTGCCTCCTTCTTCTTTGTCGAAGAATCTTCTTTTGAAGTTTGTTGCCGTCGCTTCCAGTAGTCCTTCTTTAAATGCCCTGATTTGCCACAAAACCAACACTTTAGCTTACTCTTCTTCCCTTTCGACTTTCAACGTGAGTCGCTCGGCTTCTTGGGGTGTCTTTCTTTCGAACGACCTCTAACCATCATAGCTTCTGATGTAGAGGTTTCGGAATGCGACTTCCTCCTTATTTCTTCCGATAATAAGGATGCAACTACATCATCAAACTCAATAGTTTCTGATGAACTAAGACTTATAGAAGTAACAAAATGATCCCATGACTCGAGCAATGAGCACAATAAAGTAATAGTTTTATCCTCGAATGGAATTTTTACTTCTATACTTTGTAATTCCACAAGAAGAGTATTAAAAGCATTTAAATGATCAGCAATCGATGTACCTTCCTTTATTTGCAAACTGTACAGTTGTCGCTTCAGGAGAATCCTATTGGTTAAGGATTTGGTCATGTACAGTTTCTCTAGTTTCGTCCATAAACCTGCAGCTGTTGTCTCCGACACGATATTAAACAGGACATCATCAGCTAGACACAGTCAAATAGCACTTATCGCTCTTTCATCCATCTCGGCCCACTCATTATCTGTGATATTGTAAGGCTGTTTGGATTTGCCCAACAACGCCTTTGCCACGCCATGTTGGACAAGCAAATCATGTATCTTCACCTTCCAGATCTCGAAATTATTCTTGCCATTAAACTTCTCAATTTCAAACCGGGCACTTTGAGTTTTCGCCATCTTGTATCAGCAAAAAAACACAATAATCTCCAAAAAACCAATGTTTAAATACCAGCAATTAACAAAACAAACTGCCTATGCCTTTCTGCCTTTTAAAAAAAAAATATCTGCCCTTTGTACTTCACAGAAAAAATTTCTGTCATATGCACTTATATGTCTTTGCTTTAAACAAAAAAAACAATTTTTAAAAAAAAAAATTCTGTGCCAAACCTCTAGGAATGACCTCGCATTGTACCTTGACGAAATCAAAGTTGAAACTGAAAGACTTGGGCGATTTTTTTTTATAGAATTCACCACGGAAATTTTTCATAAAACTCACCACGGAAGGTCGAATTCACCCAAAAATTGAAGTCGCGTACCTCAATCCAACTATGCTATCGGGAACCTTTAAAAGTGTCAATCCTCGTGTGGAATCGAAACCTTAAAAACCAATAACCTTTAGCACTATGGATAGTTGTGTGGACTTAAGCGAATTTCAGCGACAGTCTCGCTGTCGATGCAGTGTGTGCAGAATTCCTTGAGTCAACCATGCCTTACCGGCAACTAAAGATGGATATAGGAAGCTGTTGTTCCCGTTCGAACCGGTGCTAGAAAATGGAGGGGGAGCGAAGGTAATCCCTTGGAAATGGAAATGGAGATACAGCTGTTGTATATAACCCATACGCACCAGCAACTATAGTTTTATATGAGCTCCACGCTGCAAGCACGTCTCCACACAGCAAAGAATGTTATACCTCCAGCAACGCAAGGGATATTATACCTCCAGCAGCGCAACACCTCCAGCACGTGCTCCACCTCCAGCACGGGCTCCAGCACAACAGCACGTAGCCATTAACACGCACCAGCAATGAACAGGCAGCGATTTCTTATACGCAAACACTCCTTCACGCAGCAATACACACACACTCCACAGCACACGTATGCTTCCCACGCAGCACCAGCAGTTGTATACAGCACAAAGGCGCATAATTCAATCACACCTCCACTGTTCACTACCAGTTCATTACACGCAGCGCCAAACCAAACACACCTCCACCGCAGAAAACCCAGCTCCACGCATTAATGGTGTCACGCTGCAAATCAGTATGCAGTAATACGCACCACGCATCATAGGTTAATGCATCATACGCTCCACGCAGACTTTAGCCAATGCTCAATCACGATATACCTCCAACGCAGCAATCAACAGCACCTCCAACATACTCTGATACCACTTGTTGGAGATCAGATGCACAACAAATTAAATCAAATACTCAGCAGATAAATCAAGCACATAAAACACAGCAATTAACGTGGTTCACCCAACCAATCTGAGCTACGTCCACACAACATAGGCATCGGTAATCTTATTAATCAAACAGGAGATTACATAATTAAATCCTCACAAACTCCCACCCTCATACCAAACAATCCGTATGGATACCTGTTATATAACAAAGAGAATCTAACTGCCTCATAAATCCTCTCACATCAAGTTTAGGATGCATTAACTCCCTGCCAACAAACTGGAGCTAATCTAAGAACTGATTCCTATTGTTGTCATCTATTGAGATTTTCCCTATCTTATTCAAAACAGAAAATCTCAACATTGGCAACGTTCAAAATTGATTTAGCCCGCTTCTTACCCCTTCTAGAAGGGCTAAGAAAATTAAAAATTCAAAATAATGGGAAAGTTAAATTAAATTTTTAAATGTAAATATCAAATCTTTTGAAATACAACTATTTTTTTAAATGCAAAATTTAAATAAATATATATTTCAATACTTGATGGTGGCACGAAACTCCACATAGTTGAATTAGACTACCCGCGTCAAGCTATCCAATAAATAGATTAAAAAGCAAAGATGAAATGGGAGATGGTGGGAGTGAGCGAGACAACATGGAACTGCAGAACGGAAAGTCTAAACATGTAAGGTAGACTTCGCATCTTCACCGATGATAGAGGAAGTTTGCTATCCGAATCGTCGTGGTTTTCGAGTTTATTGACCAAAGTTTGGTTTGGCAACGTTCAAAATTGATTTAGCCCGCTTTTTTAAATGCAAAATTTAAATAAATATTTGTTTCAATACTTGACGATGGCACGAAACTCCACATAGTTGAATTAGACTACCCGCGTCAAGCTATCCAATAAATAGATTTTAAAAAAAGATGAAATGGGAGATGGTGGGAGTGAGCGAAACAACATGGAACTGCAGAACGGAAAGTCTAAACATGTAAGGTAGACTTCGCAACTTCACCGATGATAGAGGAAGTTTTCTATCCGAATCGTCGTGGTTTTCGAGTTTATTGAATTAAACTACCCGCGTCAAGCTATCCATAAATAGATTAAAAAAAAAAGATGAAATGGGAGATGGTGGGAGTGAGCGTGACAACGTGGAACTGCAGAACGGAAAGTCTAAGATGAAGGGTAGACTTCGCAGCTTCACCGAAGATAGAGGAAGTTTGCTTCTTTAGAAAGATTTAAAAGTCAACATACGTTGTCCCATCCAAATCGTCGTGGTTTTCGAGTTTGTTGACCAAGTTTGCTTTCCCAGCCTTCAAAATTGATTTAGCCCGATTCTTGCCCCTTCCAGAACGGCGAAGAAAATTAACAATATCAAAATCATGGGAAAGTTAGGTTAAATTTTTATATTTAAAAAATATATATATATTTTTAATAATTTATTTATTGTTTTTGAAAATATTAACTATCGAAGGTGTTCTGCACTTCACGGAGTTATTTTAAATTAGTAGATTGTATTATTTTGTTGCCTTAGTTTAACTAGACTGTTTTCTTGTCTTAAAAATCATGAAAATTTTGGTAGGAATTTTTGTAAATCCAAGTTAAATTTATTAAATTTCAAGATTTTGGGTGCTTCAAAGGTTTTTGATCGCGCTGAATCTATTGCTACTTTCAAAAACACAATTTAAACACTGCTTCTACAGGATTTGTTGAATTTTTTTGCATTCGGCCAAAAGTGGGGCAATTCCTCTAGTAGACTTGTCTTATTTTTTTTTTTTTCTATATGATAATATGTATAATTAAGTATTAATTATACAAAATATTATTGTTCTTCCATAGGCATGATGGATGAAGATTTGTTGACTTTTTTTTAATCAACTGCTTAGTCTATCGTGATTAAATGTGAAGCAAATCTGTTTGGAATATGCTTAGTCTGAGTGGTTGATCGATGATTGTGTGTAGGGGAGCACGAAATCGTGGAGTTTAAATTGAATTAAGTAAAAACTAGCAATTGCCCCAATAGGTGCAAAGAAAGCCAATAGATTTGTTAAATTGGAAAAATCGTATTTGGATTTTCATAATCAAGCAAATCATAATTATTATATTAAAAAAAATATTATATTAAATTTATGTTTTTTAGTGTGTGTATATATATATCATTGACTAAAATTTAGTTAGACATGTATGTCACTTGTTTTCATTTACTGAATTTTAGTATCTAAGGGTTTGATCTATAGAGTTATGACCACGAAAAAAGTTTATACTGCCAATCATATTTGTGAATTAATATGGGAGTGAAGTACCTTAAACAAGCCCTATAACAAATTGTTTGCATTTCAAGAGTCAACATATTTTCTATATATAATATCCGTATCTATATTCTACTTTGGGAGTGAAGTACGTTAAACAAGCCCTATAACAAATTGTTTGCATTTCAAGAGCCAATCTATTTTCTATATATAATCTCCATATCTATATTCTGCTTTGGATCACAGTCACAAATTTTGAATTCAATTTAACTTTTGAATAATATATTTTGCTATGGCTTTCCAAAATTCAGACCTTTGGCCCAGTTACTATTGACAGTTATAGAAAAGCCCATAAAAATCAATATATGCTCATCTTGTTGCAAAATAAGGTCAAGGCCAATAACACAGAAGATAAATCATAAAATATAATGAATAGAAACATTAAGAGTAGAATATGTATGATGAGATTAAACAACTAGAAATTTTTTCCTAAAATCTACTATATTGTTCTATGAGTTACCCATTTATACAAGCAAAACAAAACATGGAAAATAGAATACAACAACCGCAACAATTCAATGTTTCCCTACCCATGGTGTGAGACATAAAGAACACTAAACTACATGTATGAAGCCCTTCCTCCTCATCATGAAAAGCTTTGTCTCCCTCTTCATTTGCAGTTGCATCTTAGTATTGTTGATACTGAGAGACCAAGGCATCCTTGTAGTGTACCCAAGCTAGTAGTTTAAAACAATAATACCTAATAATTACTTATTGAACTAATGTAATAAAGCACTATATCAGATAGTGCTAACTATGAATTGAGTCTATTGGGTTAGGTTGTGGTTTAACATAAAGTTGGAGTTCTTGCCCCAAGTGATGACCCGTGTTAAAGCAGATGACCAGATATTTCTGAGGTGTGGTTCGTGTTAATGCAGCACTAATGGCTCTATGGTAACATGGAGTGTTAGGTCCCTACACTACTAGTGTAACCCCTTATTGTTATTAGTACAACCACCTTATTATATTGTTGTGCCCATGTAGTCCTCATATTGTTATTATTGTGCCCCATAGAAACCCACTATTGTTATTGTTGTGCCCTTTCATTATTATTATTATGTCGACTCTGATTATATTATGACCCCTTAGACTCCTATATATAGAAAGGAGGTCTTGTCATTTGTATAATCTAAGAATTGTTCATTTGTGTAATGTAAAGGAGGTTGCCCCATCAAAGAGCCTGAATTCTAAGGTGTTTATCTCTCTTTTCTATCTTTTTGTGAGCTGGTTTCATAACATTTGGTATTAGAGCTTTAGATTCTAGAGTTTCGCTGCTCTAAACAGGTCATCGTGCTATGTTCATTGTAACTCTTTTTTTGCAATGTTTCAGAAGATAAAAAACAAACCCATTTGAAAAGAAATTGGACTGAACTACGCGTTCGAATTTCAGATCTTGTCTCACTATACTTTCATAGATATGATCTGAGGAAGTTAGGGTTTTTGCAAGCTCCAGAATTTCATCTAAAACAGGTCATTGTGGTATTTTCGCTATAACCTTTTCCCTACGAAGTTTCAGAAGCTAAAGAAAAAACCCATTTTAGAAGAAACCGGTCTGAATCTCATGTCTGAATTTTAGATCTTGACTCGCTATATTTTCGTATATATGATCTGAGGAAGTTTGGGTTTTTGCAGATTCCCAAATTACATCCTAAATAGGTGACCTTGGGAAAATCGTTCTAACTCTCTTTCTGAGAATCAGATTGAAACTTCGTAAGAAGTTACAGAAAGAGGACGGATTGTATTTTGTTTGGATATAATTTTCGGAACCTAAGTTTGAAACAGTGAGACATGGCACATTGTACAAGTTCACTCTACTGAACTAGTCTATAATTACCTCATCGCGGGAGATTGGGAATAAATCTTTCTTCGGGAATCCAATTGCGATCAAACTTGTGGATTTAAAAAGAGGAATTAGAGGGATATTACAGGCCAAAAGTTCAAAACTTAAAAATCTGAAATTACAAAGTTACAGTTGTTTCAAGATCGAGCTCCTAAAATCAAGAAAAAGTGAGATGAGGAAGTTTGATGGCAAGGATCTGGTAAATTGGATACTACAGATGGAGAAATATTTTAATCTACATGGTGTACCATTGTTACAAAAGGTACATATTACATGTAATTATTTAGAACCGAATCAATTTTTATGGTATAAAGGGCTTTGTTCTCGTAAACCACTTGTTACGTGGTCAATTTTCATGGAGGAAATGATAGCACATTATAAGGATACAAAAATAAACACCTTCTTTGGCCAATTGATAATTCTGAAACAAAAGGGTTCAATGGTAGAGCACATTGAAGACTTTCAAAAATTGAATATAAGGGTAAATGATATTCCGGAGAAGCAAAGGATTGATGTCTTCACAGGGACTTTAAAGGATAACATTCAACATGAGGATCATCTTTGGGAACCTGATTCACTGGAGAAGGCATTCAGGTTGGCAAGAAAAATTGAAAGAGAAATTATGGAAACAAGGAAGCCCACAACTCACAACTATAAATATGGAAGTTTTTTTGCTCCCAGCCTCCTACAACCTACAAGGTTTACACCACAACGATTTGAAGAAAAAAGAGAAAGAGGGCTTTGTTACAGTTGTGATAGCAAATACACTAAAGGTCATAAGTGTGCCGAGAAGAAATTATTTTACATAGATTGTGAAGAGGAGGAAGAAAAGGATCAAGAAACATCAAAAGAGGATATACACCAGGGACCAACCCTAGAGAAAGAAGAAATGAATCTGACCATATCTTGTAAAGCATTGGCAAGAATTACCACTCCTCAAACTCTAAAGATAGAAGGACATATCAAGAAGAAAAAGGTTCAAGAAGTGAAAGATGACATCGAGAAAGAAGAAATGAATCTGACCATATCTTGTAATGCATTGGTCGAGATCACCACTCCTCAAAATATCAAGATAGAAGGACATATCAAGAAGAAAAAGGTAATAATGTTGATTGATTCAGGGAGTACCCATAATTTTTTTCATTGTAAGATAGCCAAGGAATTGAATTGCTTCCTATACCCAACACCAAAGTGTCAAGTGATGGTTGCAAGTGGAGGAACCATAAATTGCTCTGGAAAGTGCCATAATATCAAGCTATCCATAGGAGAATATGTATTGAATAGCCCAATACTTTCCATTCCAATAGGTGGTGCTGATGTTGTACTAGGAATCCAATGGCTACAATATTTGGGTACAATAGCTTTTAATTTTCAAGAACTTTTCATGAAATTTTGTGCGGAAGGAAAGGAAGTTGAATTAAGGGGTATTGCAGGGAAATCGAGAAAGATAATCATCTATAATGGTATGACAAAGCTTCTAAAGAAGGAACAACGAGGCGTAATTGCACAATTATGTTCGTTAGAGGTTCCCACATCGAAATCATCTATTTCTCCAGATCTCCAAAAAGTCTTGGACAATCATTCCAAGGTATTTGAGACTCCCAAAGGCCTCCCACCTATTCCTGACCATGATCATGCTATTCATTTGATTCCAGGAAGTGTTCCTCCAAACATCAGGTCGTACAGATATCCCTATGCCGAAAAGAGTGAAATTGAATGTATGGTTGCAGAAATGTTAGAGGCTGGTATAATTCAACCTAGTCAAAGTTCTTTCTCTGCTCCAGCTCCAGCAGTATTGGTGCACATGAAGGATGGATCATGGCCATGTGTCTGGATTATAGGAAGCTCAACAAGTTCACTATTAAAGATAAATTTCTCATTCCTGTCATTGATGAATTATTGGATGAATTGCATGGATCAATTTACTTCACCAAGTTGGCTCTTTGTTCAGGATATCATCAAATCAGAATAAAGACTGAAGACATTTCGAAAACAACAATTAGAACTCATGAGGGTCATTATGAATTTTTCGTCATGCCTTTTGGCCTTACCAATGCACCTTATACATTTCAAGGTTTGATAAATTCCATTTTCAAACCCTTCCTTAGAAAATTTGTGTTAGTATTTTTTTATGATATACT
>APFE031749936.1:4306-44457 GCA_000404065.3 Pinus taeda
CAGTGATGAGACACCTACCTATGCATAATGCAAAGAGCTTTTGATCACCGATGGAGGGCTCAAGACCGACACTAACAGGGCTGACATGAATTCTCCTATATTAGCCAACTTGAAGATGGGTAGAATTTAACTGACTTAAAGTTAAGCCATTTGTCATTAATGAAAAATTCCTATCTTGGAAGTAAATAAGAGTGCCATCAATAATGATCCGTAGATTGAGAATACTATCAAGAAGGTTGTAGACAAATGAAGGAATTAAACCCTTAGTTTCCAACTTTAATACATTTCATTATGATGCATTGGTGTGTCTACTATGAGTATTTTACTATTGTGTGATCTCTTGTATGATGGTTTTTACTCTCAGCTATGTTTTAATGGTTTGCTATGGAAAATGTGGACTATTGGAGGTTAATTCTAATGAGAATCAATATTTTTCGTTGTCTTGCTAAAACCAACAACCATGAAACTAAAACTATCAAATCAAATTGTTTTCACTAAGATACATCATTGTAATGGAATAACAATTGCAATTGCTTACCCAAATTTGTGTTTCTGGCTTTATATAACAATAAGTATTGGATTATGGAGAGACTGTTTCCACTTAAATAGGTTCTGGTTATTCTTTAAAAATCTTATACATGGTAATCGATAATGGATTGAGGTTGTATGACTCTCCTAGAGCCCATCAATAGTCATTTGTTGGACTTTGAGGAGATACACATTAGCAAGGGAATTTTGTTTTATGGAATACATGGTAGCATTCTACCCTTTGATTGTTCAATTTCATGAATTCCTATAGACAGCAAATGAATTGTTGAATTGACAATGTATTTTTTAATTCTCACATTCCATCAACCTTGGACTTTATATTTTCCAATACTATGTCTCCAACACCAATGATTCACACTTTCTTGAGTTGTATAATTAAGAATTTGTTTGGCACTTTGTTGTCTCTTATCATTCATTAAAAATTAGATCCACTAATTTAGGCATATCTATAACCTTTATCGAACTAGATAACATTCACATGGGCCTTGATTGGGAGTGAAATAATTCCAAAGAAAGCAACTGGGAAAATGGTTGCATGTGGAACAATGTGGAGTTGTTGGCTTCTATCTATATCAAATAAGGGAAAAACATTTCCTTGGGAGTTATCCACAAGTAGGTGGGTAACATGTATCACTAACAAGAGTCTAAGAAAAACTATTCACTATTTCATGAAGAATGATTTCATACATGGTGATGATGATGTCTCGAGAATAAATCCTTCAAATATATATACATTGTATAGGAAGCTTCATTAACCCTTAACAGTCAAATGAACAATTTATAAATCATAATAATTAATTATGTTCATTACATATCAAATATGCCTCATCGAACTATCTTTTTTATCAATTTACAACATGAATTTATCTATATTGTAGTGAGAAGGCTTA
The DNA here is from genome assembly GCA_000404065.3 of Pinus taeda. Classification (NCBI taxonomy): domain Eukaryota; kingdom Viridiplantae; phylum Streptophyta; class Pinopsida; order Pinales; family Pinaceae; genus Pinus; species Pinus taeda. The sequence goes on from APFE031749936.1 coordinate 5,746, forward strand.
CGCCATTGTGTCATGTAGAAATTTTTTAAATATTGTTTTTTTTTTTAATTCATTAATTTATGTTTTATATTTTTCCTTTCTTTTCTTGATTAGTCTATTTCCTATCAATAACTTTTCAAATCCTCAACTAGTAGCTAGGGTGATTTTTCTAAGGGAAATTAAAATTTCAAGGGCGAAGGACCACATACCCTTGCTATTTTTAATGATACCTTTAGGTTCTCTTTTGTTCTTCTCAATAACAAATGGAGTGACATTCAAGATGCTATATGATTTCCATATTTCTTCCTCTTTCATAGTTGGAATTTTAGGAAACCATTCACATTAAATTTTAACATAAACCCAAATCACATTTCTTTGATGGTAGCTTCCAACAACATATCTAAAGTACTTTCTTTTAAAAAGTTCTCATTTCTATTCTAGTATATTGTAATACCCCAATTTTGGCTCCTTAGTAAATAAAGTGGCCATGGATAAAAGGTATGTAGTGCTTTGGGAGTTTTCTTAAAAAATCTCCATTGATTGAATTTATTTCATTTAGAGATTTTATGATGTATAATTGTAGTAAAGGGAAAAATTGTATAAGCTATTAATAAAATAAAAAGTAAAACAATTGCCTAGAAAGGAAAAGAGCTAGGGAGGGGGCCATCAGTGACAATGGCAAGTCAGCCTCCTTACAAATAAATCATTGAAAAGGGAGAATAGTTCACTTCCATTTCATTTCTTCCCCATTGGGTGTTTCAAAGCTCCCATGCTTAGCATGCTTGGAGATAATTTTTTTATACTTTCAACCATGGTTTTACAGGTTGTTGATCATAACGCTTTTGTGGAGGATGAATGGTGAGGATTAGAATCAAGGGATCTATTGGCTCAGTAGGCACTAGTCTTCTTAAGTTCTATACCCACAAACAAAATCAACAAATAGAATCATATTTTTCAATGCTTTTATTTTCATGTACTTACTTGGAATAGCATGTATGTTGAGCATATCAATTTCATTTTACGGTTTCCTAATTCTAAAGTAGAGTCATGATTATCATTTACATTATTAAAAAAAACTTTTGACCTCACAAAATGTCACCATCAAAAATCGGTTAGTTTCAATTAGAATTGTCTTCTTAAGCAAGAAAACAAGGTTTAATAAATGGAAAGAATGCGTCAAGATTAATTTGAGTATATTGAGTTGTTTCTAATTACTATGTCCAGTAAATGGTATCTTTCCTTTCATTCTAAAATTATCTAAACACTTGTCGTAACATACTTTCTCCAAGCCTTGAATACTGTACTTTAATGGGGAATCCACATACATTTGACTTTTGAAGAATATAGGGCAAATGTAGTTAATGTGATTCTTCTAGCATGATAACTACTTGTGAGGTATTTTAATATTTCTTCTTAGCACAATCTTCACTTGTTCTTATTAGAGTGCATCTTTTTATATTCATCAAATAGTTACCAAAAACCAGGAGACAAGAACACAAGATATTGGATTTCTTCCAGGGCAAAAACCTCTCCCTCTTGGAGAGGAAAACCCACACAAAATTCTTCTTATAGAGATTCCAATTGATGAATACGAAGACCATGACCCTTGATGTATTATTCCAATCCAAGATTAATACACCAATCCTCTTCTTTGTCAATGTTAAGATCATCATCATTGTTGCACCATCACTGAGGTCTTCATCAACAAGATCACCATATTGAGATATGTACATGAGAGATCCATGTAGATCCACTGATATCATGACTATCTTATCATAGTTGTAACTTCACTGACGTCATAACCTTTGTGGCTATGTCTCCATCAAGAGCGAGATCATGACAACACCTTAATGTATGTTGAGATAAAGTGTGTCATGATGAGATCCTTCCATGATAATTATGCCAAGACTGTGTGCTATTATAGGATTCTTGTGATCATCCTTGTTGCCAAGGTTATGACAGCACTGAGATCATCATCGAGGATGTGACTATGTTCTCTTTTCACCTTTTCACTGCTATGTTGAGAATACATCACTGTAATACCCATATAAAAACCATAGTGATCCCTCTCCATTTTAAGTGCACAACTACTTCCTTCATCCAAGTTTCTTGTGCCATTGTACTTTGTGTGAGATTTAAGAGATATATGCAAATATGTAACTATAATTACCAATGATATTTCAGACGTATGTCGAGGTCACTGTAATTCGAGATGAGTCTAAGCTTTTATCTCTCTTTGTGGTGACTATAACTACATATATATAGTTGTTTTTCCATGTATTCAAGGTAACAAGAACCAGTGAACTTTTATGTCTCCATATGTGAGCCGAATTGATATTTATATACATTTTGAGGTCGACATAACTACTTTCTTCATTGTTTTTCTTGTTGTCTTCATTGAGAGGATTGTGATTCTCTTGGAGGGTTGATCTAGACACTAGCTTGACTCATATACATTACATATATGCTCAAGAAGAGCTCTTTAGCATATTCTTTTACTCTTTGACTTTCTTCTAGCACTTAAACATGTGATGGACCTATGTAATGAGCAAGAAACTCGTTTTATAATTTACAAAAATAATATTTATTTTCTTTTACAGGTACAAAGATCAAAATTACATTTATGAAGACCAAACCTAGTTACATTTTCTTCCACACTTCCTCTTAAATAGGGAGGTATTCATAATGGTACCTGGTTATTCTCAATCTGAAGAATTTTTTATAAGAATAATTTGATTGGTAACCCATCTGTATAGCATCATAGTAACCAACATTATTTCCATAGCAAAGCCTTGACTGATAGATCTATCTCTCATTAGATTAGAGGAAAATGTTGGAAAGACCAATGAATATAGACACCTTCATAATTGTCTCTCAAGGTACATACCGACCCGGTTGTTCACTAAGTATGACCTTCTAGGACTATTCTTATCATGGGTTCCCAGCCTTCAAAGAATATTTGTCCTCTTGCCTACTCTTGTCTTGGATGGCCTACATATCCTCAAAGAGCATAGAATACCAGATGATTACCCAATCCTCCATTCTTTCTTCCAAAGTGAAGAAAATAATGTCTTGTCAACCTTTCCCTCTCAACTCGAGAAGATATGCCCATTCCTTGAAGAAATGTACCCAAGCTCCCTCTAACTTAGTTACTTGCACAAGATCCATTTTAATCGAGAACTTTTTAGAGCTCCCTCTTAGCTAGGGACTCTTATATACATCAAAAACGTATTTTGTGTCAGTCCTTCAACTGCTTGATCAGCTTCTCTCCTTGATGTCAGGAAATTTAGTTGATCTTATTCCTGGTAGGGAAATAGCCATCGATCACTTTCCTCCTTAGTTCGTGATGTCATTTCTTTCTTCATGGAAAGTGGCTTTCTTCATATCTTGAACCTTCATGATATGACTACTTCTTTCTCATCATGCTTCTTCCATCCACCACATGAATGCTAGTTTTACTTGTAAGTATCCCTACATGAAGTTATCCAGATATTATTCAAGAAATAAAAACATGATATTAAATCAAATCATACCTTACAAGATGGATCTTAATCATGACATATTTCTATAGGTATCAACATCCTACATACATGTTGACACATCTACCAAAGATATCCATTGTCAAGGGCCTTCATCCTTTTCCATCAGAGTCTTCATATCTTTTTAGGATATTTCCTAGTTAACTCTTCTTGGTCTTTTGGATGTTGATCTCCTTTATCAGGGTTACGATCTCTTCCTTCCTCACACATTCCATTCTTAGCAGTTTTCAATCAGAGTTTCTTAATTGTATCCAACCACCTCATACTTTATATGAGGACATATTATGTTGATTTCATCTAGTGTGACTTTTTCCTTCGTTAATCCTTTTAGAGGAGGGGATCATGTTTCTCTTGATTATACATCTTAAGATAGAAGTAATGATCCTTGTTACCTGCAACCATACAACATACATTATAATATTATACACAAGCATACATACCTTATTTTACCTTTAGGCCATCTAGGCTTATTGCAGGAGCTTCCTTGATTGGAATGTCTTCAATCCCTTGATCTACTTCTTCTCTTATGCCATCATCATCCATGAACTCCACAAGTTGGAGTTTCTAATGAAAAACTTGTTTCCTTTCTAGATTAGCGAACCCTCTGATGAGGATTCCATTAGAGAATGTTGAGGATGTTGTATATCCCCATCTGGAACATGTTTCCTTTTTGAGTTAATGTATCATAAGCCTTGTCTTAGATGGCTCCTTCCTTTCCTTGAATGTCCACTGAGGTTCCCAAGGGATCCATCCTTCATGATTCCCATGGTGATGTCACGAGTTCTTTTTTACAATTCTTTCATGATGTCAAAATGTATCTTATTATCTTGGTCATATCTATAAGACAAGATTTAGGAGCTTATGATAGGAACCTTTTGTGAGGGATACCATCTTACTCATAGTAGATATGTGTTACTCCCTCTTTCATTGGCCCTTTTCTTTCATCTTCCTCCATCTTTTCGGTGATATGAGCTTCTTTCCATAATCTTTCCATAGCATTGAATATTAGCTATACTATTTTGTCTTGCTTGAGGACCAAATGTGCATTTCCTTTATCCACATGTTTGAGTTCTCTTATCCTTCAATACTTTTGCCATTAACTTGTCTTTCTCTATTTATCATAGATACCATAAGTTGTCGAATGAGGTAACTTTCTTATCCCATGGATATTTTTTACCTTAATTTTTAGTGCATTATGAATCAATGATGCTTATATTCATTCCTAGATCTTATAGATGGGACCTTATGAAGATATTCTACATCCTTTGACACCTTTTACTTTCATGTAGATCAGATTTCTTGTGACCTTCTTTATTGCACCGTCAGATAATGATTTTATCATGTACATCTCTTTGATGTCTCAAATATTGATATATGAGGGGATATTTCATAAGTATCCCTTTCCATGAATTCATAGGATACCTTTTGATATGTTTAATGACTTCAGCTACTTAGAGGACTATGTTTTTCCTCCTTCTTTATGCAAGGAATCTTGATGACCCGGCCGATCTATAGATCTCCTTGCAAACATGAAGTCATTTAACCAAATTTGATTATAGAATGAAAATATAGTTACTTAACATGTGAAGATGAAATATTCACCTTGATTTCTTTGATGATGATTGAATAAGATGTATTAGTACTTATTCTTGTATGACATTCTTTTGAATGAAAGAATCTTTCTTCAATAGAAAATGTTTCTCCTTTTGATGATGATGATTTGTTGCTTCCTCCGATGATCTTCTTCTATGGAATTGGAGATGATCCTTTCTTGAATATGACCATGCCTTATTTCCTTGAATATTCTTTGCCTTCTTTTGTAATGTAGATTAGGATTTTGGTTCAAGTTTCAACATGTTCCAAGATGAGGTGATCTTTTATTTTGAGTTCCTTTGAGTTACCTTCCTTTCTAGACATCTTCATGAGGGTATTGGTGGCCTTTTATTTATGGTGGCTATGGAGATACAAGCTCTTGTTGTTGTAGATTGTCTCCTTGATTATGTAGAGAAAAACCCTTGTTGTTGTAGACTAATCCTTCAACCTTCGAAAATACCTTCAACTTGATTTGATGCCCTTCTTTAAAACTGATCCCTGTATGTCTCTTTTTTCTGCCCTTCCTTTGACTTTAGCACCTTAGCTCCAATACCATGTTGAAGAATCTACGGAAAATGTAGTTAATGTGATTGTTCTAGCATGATAACTACTTGTGAGGTATTTTAATTTGTCTTCTTAACACAATCTTCGCTTTTTCTTATTAGAATGTGTCTTTTTATATTCATCAAATAGTTACCAAAATCAAAGAGATAAGAACACAAGATATTGGCTTTCTTCTAGGTTCAAAACCTCTCCCTCTTAGAGAGGAAAACTCGAACAAAATTCTTATTATAGATATTCCAATTGACAAATACCGATACCATGACCCTTGACCTATTATGCCACTTCAAGACCAAGACACCGATCCTCTTCTTTGTCACTATTGAGATCATCATCATTACCGCACCATCATCGAGGTCTTCATCAACTAGATCTCCATATTAAGATATGTATATTAGGAGTGATGCATGTGGATCCACCGATATTATGATTGCCTTATCATAATTGTACCTTCACTGAGATCATACCTTTGTGACTATGTCTCCATCAAGAATGAGATCATGACTATAATAGGTTCATGACTACACCTTAATGTATGTCGAGATAAAGTATTTCAGTGCTATGAGATCCTTCCATCATAATTATGTCAAGACTGTGTGTGCTATTATAGGATTCATGTGATCATCCTTGTCACCAAGATTATGACAACACTAAGATCTTCACCGAGGATGTGACTATGTTCTCTTTTCACCTACTCACTACTATGTCAAGAATGCATCACTGCAATACCCATCTGAAAACCATAGTGATTCCTCTCCATTTGAAGTATTGAACTATTGCCTTGATCTGATTTTTCTGTACCACTATACCTTGTCCAAGATTTTAGAGATATATGTGAATATTCCACTGTAATTACCACCAATATTTTAGAGGTATATCGAGATAATTGTACCATTTGAAATTATGTACCTCTGTCCTCATCTGAAGTTTCAAAGAAGTCTAATTTTTTTTGTCCCTCTATGGTGACTCTAACTACGTGTATATAGTTGTTTATCCATGTATTCAAGCTGGCATGAACTAGTGAATCGTTATGTCTCCATATGTGAGCTGAATTGATATTTATATACATTTTAAGGATGACATAACCACTTTCTTCATCATTTTTCTTGTGTCCTTCTTCAAGAGGATTGTGCTTGTCTTGGAGGGATGATCTAGACATTAGGTTGACTCATATACATTACATATATTCTCAAGAAGAGCTCTTTAACATTTTCTTTGACTCTTTGACTTTCCTATAGCACTTCAACATGTGTTGGACCTATGTAATGAGAAAAAAAATCATTTTATAAGTTACAAAAATAATATTTATTTTCTTTTACAAGTACAAAGATCAAAATTACATTTATGAAGACCGAACTTAGTTACATTTTCTTCAACATTGAAAAGTAGGCACGTTGACAGAGGGTTTTCTTGATATGGGTGTAGCTATTTGGTATTTATTTATTATTTTTCATGGAGGTATAAATTATGATTGTTTGTGCTTTAAGGTGGCAGATTACATGCAAGACCTATTATAAAGATATGATAGAAGAGTGTCGATTTCTAGGATGTTTTTTTAGATTGCTTTGTGTTAATTTAGCAGTAGGAAGAAACTTATTTTACAGGAAATTTGGGGGCTCCTTTGATGCCAGAATTGGTAGCAGGAGGGTATTTTATTTTTTTCTAAAAATATCCCTATTCTATGTTTCTTCTAGACTAGATATAAGCATTGTTATGGAAACATATTGTCACCGTGGATGATGTTTCTCTGTAGTTCATATTTATTATATGTTGGGAATTTCCTTAGCGTTTCTATGGTGTACTTCTAGTGATGGAGATGTTTCTTTGGGAAATATTTTGTGCTTTTCAAGGATTATTTTGTGGCTTTATCTTATTCCAAATTTAGCATGAGAATGCACTTTTATTAGGAATATTTTTAACTTATACACTAATTGTTTTGGGAGCCTCATTTGTATGAGAATGGGTGTTTTTATATTCCAATTTTGGTATATTTTATCTTGCATTAATTAACATGCATGTCATCAGGTGGTCACCTCACATGAGGTTAATTTAGTATATTTTCAAGAAAAAACACACATGTTTGTATGGGTGGAGGTTGCTTCACCAAAGAGAAAACTATGGATAGAATGTCGTTATCATTGATGGATTGGGATTCTGGTTCTCAGAATATTTTCTTTTGAATGTAGGGTGTTTGTTATGAAAAAATAAAAAATTTATTGATGCCAAACACGATTAGGAAGGAGTGTGCATCATGTAAACTAATTTTATCATTCTTTCAAGAGGATTCAACCATCTACTTTAGGCATTGATTATTTCCAGAATTCTTGTGGGCATGATTTTTCTTCCTTTTTTCTTTCAGAGAATAGCTTATTTGGAGTATATCTATCTTTGGGGAAAAGCAAGGTAAGTTTGAAAAACTATTTCATATATGAGTCCTCAAGTATAATACTGGGAGAAGGCTTGAGGACAAATCATCATCAAGCATTCTTCATGTTCTACCATTTTTCTTCATGTCCTCTAGTCTTAATGGGTCTAAAAAAAATTATATGATGTCTTTGTGAATTAGTAATTTCTTTCTTAAGCAGTCATTCGACCTTCCTTGTGAAAATTTTCAAGGGACAACTTAAAGTGATAGTAAGTCCCAATATTTGTTGTAAAGGCAACTAGCAGAGAGGAATTGCAATTTTGAATCTTGATTCAATTAGGGTCAACAAGGAGTGTTGGGCACCAAGGGCATGAATTTATGTTTGTGGATTGATTGAGATGTGATTGTTTTATGATTCCTAGTTTGACTGAGAAGGGTTTGTGACTTAGCTTAGCATTCCATTGATTTAGTTGTGGCTGGAAATGGTTTTGAGATTTTTTCTTGTATATTTTCTCATAGATTTCCTAGGACATACTTATACTTCCACTCATAGGATTTGGGTTCTTTTGAGATGATTTTGTTACACGTTGGCCCTCAACTTGGGTATGGCTTTACTTTGCTAGATGAGCGCCTATGATTGGGTGGTAAAATATTCCCCAGGCAATCATTGTTGTAGATTTCTCTAAAGATAAGTAATGTGCATTTGTGAATCTATTATCTAATTTTTTGAATATGTCTATGGAGCTACGGATGTTTAAATATTTTAGTGTATCTAGATCCTTTTATATTAGTTTTAGTTTTGAGATCCATGTTCATTTTGCAGGCATTATAAAAAATCAATTGTGATAAAGGGTTTGTGAGCAGATATTCAAATAATGAAATATTTCCAATGGTGAAATGAAATTAATAAGAGAACCCTTAGTAAAAGAAGATTAAAAATTCATATTTGGCACCCTATGTCCCAGGAAGGGAGACATGTGCATTGTATTCATATTGGCCTTTGGCCTTTGTTCGTGCTCTAGTGCTTCTTGGAGGCTTTATAATCCATTTTTGCAACAATTTTTTTATTTAAACCATAAACTCGGTTACTAAAAAAAGGTGGGCTTGATATCAAAAGTTAGTGTATTGGTGGTTTTCATCTCAATATTATTAAATTTTAGTAGTCTATAAAAACAAATTGTAAGTTGAAGAGTTTTCATTACTCAAAAAGCATATACAAAGATGTCAGAATGCATTTAGTCTCACCTCAACTAGGTCTGTTGACCAATGCTATTATGATGCTACATATAAAAATAAAAATTCCCAATGGAGAGATCCACAACCTAACAAGCCTTACGTACCAAAAAACAAAAAGAACTAGTAAGACACCGATTACCGTAATTAGTGGTTAGAGGTGATTGAAGCAGGATTATCTAGCCTTGTTTTTGGAGGAGGACGAGGAGGATGGTGCAGGCAATTGACATGTTGCTCAAAGCGAGTTGTGCTTCTAGATTTTCGATCTTCTCAACCAACAAATTCTGCCCACGCCAGACAACCACAATTATTTTGCGGACATGGCATTGAAGTTAATGGATTTTCTTAGGGTTGGCCATAAATGCCTCGTGTTCCTCCCTCCAGACCCTATCATAAGATTCCAGCATGTTTATGACAAATTTAACCATCACCTAGATCGTGGTAGTTCATCCAACATTCCTAACAGATGCATGTCAAACTCACTCCACACCACTCGGATTGCTAGTATGCCCATCAGAGCTCGAGACTTAGCCACATCTTGTTCCCCTACATCTGCTACCTGCTCCACGACCACTTTGAACCAAAACCATGCTACCACTGCCACCCATAGGATTGACTAAAGATATTCACCCACCACATACTCCATGTCCCCCACTCCTAACATCATGCACAATTCCATCACCCTGGTTAATGTTATCACACCCTACTCTCATACTACCACCCCGAACTCCATCCTGCACAATTGAACCCTCCCTCAGATGGGACGCTTCCTACATTTCCCGAACAGGGGCATGCGAGGAACACATAGTAGGCTTGAAGCAGATGGTCGGGTTGAAGCTCAAACCTTTGAAGCTTACCCTAATCCACACCAAGGACCACCAAATCAAACCCAACATGACACACCTAGAAATGAAGCACACCACCAGTTAGCCACCCTCCACCAGAAACCTGATGTTCCACAAAACATACTAATAAGGTAAGGTAACCCAACATTGTTGATCACCTCAACTCAAATTCAGTGCTAAACAATCACAAATCAAGGCTAGAAATTGTAGAAAACCCCTCACCCAGAAAAGCCAGAAGGAGACCTCCTAGCTATGCACAAGAAGAAGTAGAAGTTCATGCTTCTAGAAACGTGACCGATGCCAAATCCATTGGGCTTCATCGAAGGGAATTCTTCCATCAGCAGCCTAAGGAAGGAAAAACAAAGCAATTTCTACACTAGAAATCCAAAACAACACCAACATGAAAACCTCCACTCAAACAAAAACACCACCACCAGAAGCCTGGGTGCCACTTATAAAAGCAACAAAAAACTTACACAAACAAACAAAGAACCACCACCTAGAATTCCAAGTCAAGAAACTATGTAGGTCCAAAATGACAATGCCTAGAATCGACAAGTTCCACAAACAACATACCCTTCAGCTAAGGAAAGAGAGGGAAAATTTCACCCAGACTAATAGGGAAAGAGTTGTTACCTTATTGATCCCACAAGAGGAGCAATAAATGGAAGACCACAACCATACCCATATGACCTTAAGAAATGAGAACATGGGCAAATTATATCCCTCGATGAGCTAGAAAACACCCAGATTGCTCCACTCATTGTCAAGACATTATGATTCCTTTACGTGTAGGCAAAGGAAGATGTTTCACACATTTGAAGGAAGATGTTTCACACATTAAAACATAGAGAAATTAACTACAATGTGATGGAGGGGCTAAATGCCTTCCCTCGTGCACTTATACCTTATGCCAAATTCCATTCTTCACATGATGCATGGTTCCCAGTGTCAGACACCCCCATCAGGGATAGTAGTATATAATTAATCAAACAAGGATTTTTAGATGGAACACATGAAATAATTATGAAATTAGGTAACCATACATATGAAGATACATCAAAGAGGGAAATTTAACAATGTTATCTTTTTGGGCCTTAAAAAAAGGATTATTTCAAAAAAAAATTCTATAAACTCATTACTTGCTTCAAAGTTTTGGAAGTAATATTTAAGTTACACTACTATGGGGCTTGTCTAGGGATGTAGAATTCACCCCATGATCAATTTGTATTTTCTTGAGTTTATTATTTGCATAGAAGTTCATCGTAACTATATGTCAAGGTGTTTTTTTTTTCTACACGCTTGATGTGGATAGATGTTACATGAAAGACATATTTTTCCTCAAAAATTTATCTTAGAGATGTTTGGTGCACTTGTTTATCTTGTGGATAAGACGTACATATCACAAGTCTAGGAAGAATCCTTAGAGACAAATTCAGTACATATCACAAAATCAAGAAGTCATTTTTCTTAGAGAAAAACATTAAGAACAAATAGTGGGTATTTGTTATGAAACCAACTCAAAAAAAGATAGAAAAGATAGATCAACACCTTAGAATTCAGCCTCTTGGAGGGGGCAACCTCCTTTACATTACATAAATGAACAATTCTTAGATGATACAAATGAAAAGACCTCCTCTCTATATATAGGATTCTAAGGGGTCATTATATAATCAGAGACTACATAACAATAATAATGTAAGGGCACAATAATAACAATATTGGGCTTCTATGGGGCACAATAGTAACAATATGGGTAGTACATGGGTAAATCAATATAATAAGAGGGTTGTACTAATAATAATAAGGGGTTACACTGGTACTATAGGGACCAAACATTCCCCTCTCCTTCAAAAAAGTGTTGTCCTCAATGCTTGAGTAGTTCTAGATACTTCTATATAAAATTCTCATCCTCCCATGTGGAATCTTCCGCAGATAAGTTCTTCCACTTGATAAGATACTCCGAAATTGATCGATTTCGTAGCTGTTGAGATCTTGTTTCTGTGACTGCTTCCGGTTCCAATATAATTTTTCCTTCCTTATCAAGTTCTGGAAATATTGTTTGAACTAGGAGCTTGTCGCCTATAACCTTCTTTAAACATGAAACATGGAAAACTAGGTGCAATCGAGAAGCTGCAGGAAGCTCCAAGTTGTATGCCATAGTACCAATCTTTTGCAACACCTTGTATGGACCATAATACTTTGGTGATAATTTATTATCCTTCTTAGCTTGCTTGAGATGTAGCAGTAAAAATGCCCAATCACCTACATCAAAACATTTTTCACTACGATGTTGATATACCTATTGTTTCGTTTGATTTTGCACCAAAATGGCATTATCCTTTAAAAGTTGGAGAACTTGTTGTTGATGCATGATGTGATCTTTCACCACTTGAACCTTTTTCTTCTTGATATGTCCTTCTATCTTTAGAGTTTGAGGAGCGATAATTTCTTCCAATCTTTTACAAGATATGGTCAGATTCATTTCTTGATGTTCGATGTGATCTTTCACTTCTTGAACATTTTTATTCTCGATATATCCTTCTATCTCGATAGATTGAGGAGTGGTAATTCCTGCCAATGCTTTACAAGATATGGTCTGATTCATTTTTTTCTATCTCTGGGGTTGAATCCTCGCATATATCCTCTTCTTTTGATGTTTCTTCATCCTTTTCTTCCTCCTCTTCATACTCTATGTAAAATAATTTCTTCTCAGCACACTTATGACCTTTACTCCATTTGCTATCACAATTGTAACAAAGCCCTTTTTCTCTTTTTTCTTCCAATTGTTGTGGTGTAACCCTTGTAGGTTGTGGAAGTCTAGGAGAAACAACACTTTCATCTTCATAGCTATGAGGGGTAGAATTCATTGTTGCAATAATTTTACTTTCTAGTATGTCATAAAGCCCTTCTACTCCTTCCAATTGTTGTCGTGTTGCTCTAAAGAAGGTGTTGCTCTTTATATCCTCATAATGTGCTACCATTTCCTCTGTGAGAATTGACCACATAACAATTCGTTTATGAGAACAGAGCCCTTTATACCATAAAAATTGATCCGGTTATAAATATGAAGATGCAATACATATATTTTGTAATAGTGGTACACCATGTAGATCAAAATATTGCTCCATCTGATGTATTCAATTTACCGGATCCTTGCCATCAAACTTCCTCATCTTGATTTTTCTTGATTTTAGGAGCTCGATATTGAAATGACTGTAACTCTATACTTTAAGATCTTTAAGTTTTGAAATTGTGACATGCAGTAGCCCTCCGTGTCCCATTTCCAATGCCACCAGTCTGACCCCAATTGGATTCTCCAATCAAGAGTTATGCCAAATCTCCCATAGTGACCTGATTATAGACCTTCCCAGAAGAGCGAACTTGTATGAAGTGCCATGTGTCACTATTTGGACCTATGGCTCTGAAAAATATCTAGAAGAAACTAGAGTCCGTCCTCTTTCTATACCTTTTTGCGAAATTACAATCCGATGCACAGAGAGAAAGTTATGATGATGTTCCCTAGGTCACCTGTTTGGAATGTAATTCAGGAGTCTGCAAAAAGACCAACTTCCTTAGATCATATCTCTGGAAATATAGCGCGAAAAGCTCTGAAATTCGGACCCGAGCTGCAGCGTGATTTCTTCTCAAATGAGTTCTTTTTCTGACTTCTTAAACGTTGCAGAAAAAACGTTATAACGAAAATGCCACGATGACCTATTTGGAGCAGCGAAACCCTAGAATCCAAAGCTCTGATACCAAATGTTATGAAACCAGCTCAAAAAAAGATAGAAAAAGAATAGATCAACGCCTTAGAATTCAGCCTCTTCGAGGGGGCAACCTCCTTTGCATTACATAAATGAACAATTCTTAGATGATACAAATGAAAAGACCTCCTCTCTATATATAGGAGTCTAAGGGGTCATTATATAATCAGTGCCTACATAACAATAATAATGTAAGGGCACAATAATAACAATAGTGGGCTTCTATGGGGCACAATAGTAACAATATGGGCAGTACATGGGTACCTCAATATAATAAGAGGGTTGAACTAATAATAATAAGGGGTTACACTAGTACTATAGGGACCCAACAGTATTTCTAAGAAGTAGAACAAAACCAATGAAATACTTTCGATCGTTTTCCTAAAAAAAAAAATTAAACCTTATTTATTTTTCTTATAAAATGTATACATACTATTTTTTTTCATATGTAAATTGTTCTTGGCTTCTTTTCCTTCTTTTTTTTATCTATCATATCTCCTATATTTCTCTTGTTTGGTGATTATTATACCTGACAAAGAAAATACTGAAAAGTGTTCCTAAAAACAGCCAATCCGGCTAGATAGTTTGTATTCATGAATTATTTGACATATTGTATGGAAAATAACCTATTTTGTATCTAGTGAAAGTGACATGTCTAGTTTTAGATTCATGTGTGATGTGATTGTGTCGAATGCTTACATTCCACATTCATACATGGCACATCGCAAGTTTAATGTTTGTTGTATTAATACCTATACTCATATTGTTATCCTTTTCCACGTTTTTACCCATGCATTTAATTTTTTATGTTGTGCTAACATTTACCTCCGCCTCTATGGTGATTATTTTATCGTATTATTTTATATTCATGTATCTTACCTTCTGGAAGACAAAACGAAACTCAAAATTTTATGAATCTCAGAATGCTCAGGTGCTTGCTATCAAGAATAAAGATGGTTGGATGTGAGAAATGATTTTAGAATAACATGGCATGAACATATGCCTTTTCAGTGCAGTGAGAATATAATTTAATTATTTAATATAGAGTACAGTCTTTACATTTTTAAAGAATACTTTCCTGAAAAGAGGAGATTGGCTAGTATTTACTATTACTCAGTCAGTTCCCATGTCAAATGAATTATGTAGTTCCTATGTCTTTTAGTGCTATCAATGGAATCATTTGATTCTTTTCTTTTTAGATATGGGAGGTCAAAGCTATCTTTTAAGACATACAAAAATCAAGAGCTTATCATTGCTTCATTAAATAAATGGAGTTACTATGTAAAAGGTTATGCTTGGTAATTTATAATTTGAAGGTAAAACTGTAAATATCTATAAGAATACCATGTTACTAGTTGTGTTCAATGATAAACTTTCATAATATGTGTTGTCCTTCAAACCATTCAATATTCTTCAATGAGTTACGATGATCGTTTTTATGAATTTAAGGACATTCCATTTGGCCTACATTTGGATGAATCACGTGCAAATGGTTGTGACAGATTAGAAGCAGCCCCAAGGGAGGTTGCAATTGCAGTGCAATTTTTTGGAAACCATGATTATGTAAGATTTTCTTTGATGAAGATAATTTGTAAATCATAATATGTGCTTTCTAAAGTTTTGAATTTATCGTTGACATGATTTTCCTTAATATTATATGTAATTGTATGTTTGATGTTTAGTTTCTTATGTTAGTTTGTGTTTCTATTTTTTATTTTTTAGACATATTCTTTGTGTAAAATTATGTTTATATTATTTTTTAATTCATTTTGAGCGTACTGTATTTTTTCAGAAAGAAAAAATGATGATCCCTTTACCAAATTTTTTCCTTTGGAACATTTACATTTATGTTTAAATAAATTATAAGCTTAGCTATTTGGGGTTGCCATTTAACTACCAGGGATTATATGCATTAGATTAAATTTAAAAATATGAAGCTAAAATATTGATGTGTGAAATAGTTTTTTTATTATTACGTGTCTTTACTATTCCTTCTTTACTCTACCAAGATCAATTCTAAGCAGACTATGCCATTTTCCAACAGCTTTCAATTCATTTTCCAATTGAAGTGCAAATGACTCGCCTTTTTACGAGGACTATCCAAAGCATGGAGGTATTTGTTTATACTCAAGTTAAATTAGATACCCATACAAAGAAGTGCCACATTATCCTCATGTATAAGTAATATGTATATTTTTAGCTGATTATAAAATAACTTTAAGATTTGTGTTGTATATTACATGGTTATTTTGACAACCTTAGGGTGTTAATGTTTGCATATAACCTTTTATTATTTTAGCATGCTCAATTTGTGTCTTAGATTTTATGGAGATCTTCTTGTCTGGTACATAAAGCGCCAACTCCATGAACCATTGAAGATGTACCCATTCTTCTCCAAAGATTGTAGTTCAACTTCTTGGTATGCATCTATGCTTTCTTCATTGTAATTAGATGTATTATCTTAGTCCCTTTTACCATCTTCGTGGTCTCTTGTTGGGCATTAATAAAACTATCTTGTATTTTCTTAATTACATTAGGTTGGAAATTTAGTTGGTGTGCAGTGATTCGTCAACATATTAGGCATTGACATTATTGTTAGAACTTTTCGAGTTGACATTCCAAATTTAAAATTCAAAATTGTATTTTTCTTGAACTTTTCTTCATTTCTCTCACTTAACATTTTTCATTTTTCATGGAGTGTATTGTAAGTCTAGTCCTATCCTATGTTCATATATCGACTTTCTCTATGTCTCTAATACACATTTTTTTGTTTGTAAATACTAATGAAATTATCATTATTGTTTGATTAGTTCAAGGAAATTTTTTATAGAGAATTATGTTTCAATTGTCATTATCGAGCACACTAATGACATTGTCATTATTGTTTGATTAGTTCGAGAACACTTTTTATAGAGAATTGTGTTGCAATTGGAGATGGATTGGTTTTTTAAAATTGATTGTTATTATTCGACTTATTTTCTTAGTCAACATATTTACTTATTTAAATTGACTTATTGTGCATTGGCATACTTTGTGAATTCCATTAGGTATCTCAAGGAAAAAAGTCTTCCAATTGAGGAAAATGTTTGCGAGTTTCTTACATTTTTGGGGGAAAATGGATTTGACATTACTAATGTTGAGGTATATGTCATATAAATCTTTTATAGTCTACTTTAGTTTATATTCTAGTGTTCATTGTTTGTCATGACCTAAACTCTGCATTATATCTTCTTTCATTTTCAGAAACGGAACTTAGCATTGATGGTAAGAGGTAGGAATTGAAGAAATATTAAAACAACAACACTGAAGCGAAAAATGTAGAAACTGAGAGACAAGAGAACCGCTCTAGCGATAACCTTAAAGCCAATATCCTGCATGAGGAACATAATAATGTTTTGAACTGATAAACAATATTTCATGTGTAAATTGTAGCCCAACCATTATTAGGTTGGAAACTCATATTGTAATACTTGACATTTCATATAATATAATTTATCTCGTTGAAATTATTTATAGTTGTATCTGATAATTTTTAGTATTGTAATTAACATATGTAACTTTGCGTTTTCATATGAGATGAACATGCACGTCGTATAACATTTTTTTAATTTAGTCACAAAATCATACCATTTAATTTATGTTGATAAATAATGAACACATGAAATCAATCTAAAATTACTAAATCAATATTTTATTGATTAATAATGAACACAAATAAAATGAATACATAATGACTAAATTACTCATTTATAATGATTATTAATGAAAGTAAATGTAATTAATATAAACTAATAATTTAGTCATTTATATAATGAATATGAAATTACCAAAAAAAATATAAACGACTTTTGTAAATAATAAATTTGTGGTTACAATGATGACTAAATTTTGCATATATATGACTATAAGTATCTAATTTACAGTATCTTATAACACGACTGAAATTTAATCATATTTATTTGGTTATTAATTAGTTTCAAACGATGACTAAAATTTTCATATATATGACTATTAGTAGCTAATTTATAGTATCTTATAACACGACCAACTTTCGTTTTCATAGGTGATCATCTAGTAATATATTTTGTTGTGTATTTGGTCATTAATTATGGCAATTAATGACTAAATCAAGGACTAAATTAATGACCAAATTTATGACTAAATATGCTACTGGATAATAAAATTGAGACAACCAATTAATGACTAAGCTAAATAACACTAAAAGTTGGTCACATTATAAGATACTGTAAATTAGCCGTTATTTGACAATGACTGAAAAATGATCATTTATATGCAAATTTTAGTAGTTTTCTTAGTAATTAATTAGCCATTTTGAACTAGTACACTATTCTTTATGATGGATTCATATTCTTCAACCATTGCATCAACCCAAACTGGTTTCTTAACTTCTTCCTCAAAAGATGATAGCTTAGTGTCTACAAGTTTAGTCATTAGAGGTATGTAGCTAGTGTACCTTTCGAGTTACCTCCTTTGCCTAGGAAAAATTAAAGGAGCTCCCATATTCTCTTTCGTATCCTATACCACTCTTTCAACTTCCCTAGTTATTTTTCTACCTTCTCTAGATGGTTCTGCTTGAGTGTATGTCTTTATTATGCCTCCTCTTTGTTCATTCATTTGTGGTTTCTGCACACCTTCTTGAGGCTCCTCCTTTGGAGCTAAAAGCTCCTCTTCTACTGGGACTTGAAGCTCCCTCTCAAGAGATTATCTAATTTCTTTCTCGTCATCAAAATTTACATCCCTTCACACAACTGTCATTCTAAGGGAAGGTTACTACACCTAGTAATTATCTAAAGATTAGGTGTAACCTAAAAATACTCTCAAATCTGTTGTCAGCTCAAGTTTCTTCATTGAATATTTGGAGACATGGTAGTAAATAAATGCTCCATAAATTTTGAAATGAGACACATATGGATTTCTCCTTGAGAAGACCTCCTCTGGTGTAATAATACGAACAATTCGATGAGGACTTAGGTTATGCAAGTATACTATTGTGTTACTTGCCTCTGTACACAAATGTAGTGATAGGCTTTGGTCATGTAGCATAGCTCTTTCAACTCCCACAATGCTCTAATTATTTTTCTCAGCTACCCCATTCTGTTGTGGTTTGTGGGGAGTTGTTGGTTCTCTTGGAATTCCTTCTTTGGCAAAAAATTCCTTGAAGTCGCTCGAAACATACTCACCTCCATTGTCGCTTTTAAGAGCATTCACCTTCTTGTCAGTCTCTTTCTTAACTAGTGCCTCATATTCTACAAATTTTTAGAATGGCTCGTCCTTCTTCCACATGAAGAAGATCCACCACATTCTTGAGAAATCATCAATAAAAATAACATAGTATTTACATCTGGTAATGGAGGCTATCAAGAAGGGTCCACAAACATTAGAGTGGACTCTCTCCAAGAATGCATTTTCTTTGTTGTCTCAACCATGGAATGTGAATTTTACATGCTTCCCCAAAGTATAACCCTTGCAGGCATCCTTCTACTTAAGTGATCCTTTAGGGAGGTTAGTGGTTATTTGCTGAAAAATTTTAAGGGCACCATGTTGCAAATGAGCATGTCTTTTGTGCCAAATTTTAGCAACCTCTTGAATCTTCAATTTCTCTTCCTTACTGCTTATTGTAAGACAATATTCCACATCAATTTTGTATAGGTTCTTCACACGAACCATTGACTTCTTCACCTTACTAATAGTTATGTGTATCATAAAGGATTTTCCCTTACTAAAAATAAAATCATAGCCACAATCTTCTAAAAATGTTATAGAAATGACGTTCTTCTTTAGGCTTGGTAAAAACATGACATCTTTGAGGGAAAAATGGTATCCTGACTCCCTCTTAAAGGTTATTATACCAATCCTATTAGCATTGTACCCTCTGTCATCCCCAAGCTCAACATGCATTTGAATATCTTTCTCCACAAGGTCACTAAAAAATTCTCTACACCTTGTCATGTGGAATGAGGCACCTGGGTCCAAGTACCACATTCTCCTCATCAAATGAGGTACCTGCATCCAAGTACCACATTCTCCTCATCGCAATGCTAACCATGCATGCAATCAGGGTGAATTATAACTCAAACTGTGAAGCCAATTCTTCACCTACTACTCCTCGTGAGTTCTTCTTACTAGACGTTTTGTGTAGAAACTTTGTGGCATAGTGCTTGAATTCATGACAAATGAAGAATTTTATTTTCGACAAGTCTTTCTTCTTTACCCTCGGTTGGAATCTAGTTTGGTTTGAGATTTATTCCCTTTTCTCCTATTTCCCTTCCCAAAAAATGCAAAATTATCTTCATCCTCTCCCTTAGATGAACCTCCATCTTTGGTATTTCTCTTGATTTCTTATTGTACCAAATCAGACCATAAGCATTCCCCATTTGATAATTTTTCCCTTCCATTCACAGATTCCTGGTAGTTATGCTAGGATTTTGGAAGGCTTAGACAAGCTAGGCTCACCAGGTCATCTTTCACAACATTCACACCAACCCTTGCAAGCCCATCTAGAAATTGTGTAAATCTAATGAGATGTTGCAAAACATTATCATTTTTATGCATCTTAATGTTTTGAAGTTTGTCTTTCAGGGCCACTTTCCTATGGCCACTACTATTTTTAAATAACTCATTCAATTCCTTCCACATGGAAAATGGTATCTCTTTGCGATGGATATTTGAGACAATGTGATATCTTACTCATTCCAAGATTATTCTCCTCGCCTTGGCTACATCCTTCTTCCATTAGGCTAGGTTTTGGGTATCAAATAATCTTGGTTTTGGAATTTCTCTCTTGACATAATCCAAGAATACATTTTCATCAAGCAATGCCTCCATGTGATCCTTCTAGGAAATGATTTGAGCTTCCTTCCAGGGCATACTCTAGTAGCAGTCCATTGAAGGTCATTTTGCCAACTTTGAGGAAATCCTACTACACTGAACCTACAAATTCAACCTCCTTAGGAAAAACTTCAAAATTCTTGTTCTAATGTGAATCTTGCTCTAATACCATGTAGAAATTTGATATAAATTGAAATTGCTCAGGAAATTTAATCTAAAATCAAGAGACACAATTCTTATCTAATTATTTGTGAAATGAAATTGACAATTTAGAATAACATGCATAGACATGCAATAAGAAAAACCACAAATACATAATAATTTCTAGGGGAACCCAACTAGGAAAAAACCCCTCAAGCCTCTTTGCATTGATCAGTTAAATAGAGAAACTATTACAATTGATATCTCTAGCTATGAGCTCAACATGCAAAAGAATAATTGTTCTTTGTGCTCAATGAACAAGCTTTGGACAACACTTAGCCAATTATTTTCTCACCAAGGTCCTATTTCATTACACAAATCCTAAGGAAATTATCTCCTATTCTTTAGGAATTTCCTCCAAAATGATTACGCAATTCCCAAGGATTGATCACTTATTGCATGCAACACTAGTTTAGAACTAATGTTACACTACCTTGGAATCTAACCACAACTGAGAAATTCAAATTCCTTGCATTCATGAGCTATTTTTGGTTGACTGATCAGTTAACTCGATGATCTTTGAGTTATATTATTGTCCCACTACACAACTAACCTCCAAATAGTTTCATTAACTGTTAGAACTAGCTTAACTCGGTACAAAACGAAATAATTGAACTAAATTTCTATAAATTAGAAATCACACATGCATAACTTAACTCCAAGACCTCTAACCTGAATTTACTGATCTAACTGAGTGAGAAGAGACATGTCACCTCAGTTAACTACCCCTAATTTGTCTGTTGATGTGGTAATTTTGAATTTCCTCAATTTGACCAAGGTTAAGCCAAATGGAGCCTTTCTTGCTGCACTTCTGAACATTGACCACATTCTTGTTCATATATTTAACCTTATAGCTGACTAGCTACATTATATGTATCTCTTTTTGAGCTGAAAAAGTCCTCTAAGAAAAAGGTTGTTGGGTTCCCCCTTGTGGATTTTCCTAGGGTAAATCTTGTGTTCTCTTTGTGCACTGTCATCTCTATTATCCTTATGCATTTATGGATGAATTTTTGAAGTGTAATTTCTTAGTGATAAACTAGAATCGTTAAAAATGAGATCTACATTAGTTGAAGTAATTATCAATATTTAAGAAATTAGCTTTTTTATTTATTACACTTGAAAAATCAATAATTCACAAGCATAAACTCTAATTTATGTAAAAGTTCATATAAATATACCAATCTCACCCATTGGCCCCTTCATTGAGTTATAACACCTTTTTTATCACTTGAAAGATCCTTGGAAGAGACTGATTATATAATAGACTGAAGGTAACTGATAAAAATAAATTGAAAATATCAGAAAAATAAAAGTCTAGAGAATTATTTCTCACCATTGGTGTCCAACATATTCTAGAGAGGAAATTTCCACTTGAATCCTAAGTTTACAACTATAAATTGGAAAAAAAATCCACATGAATGTAAAGGAAAAGGTAAAATAGGATTGAGTGATATTTAAATTATTTGGTAGGAGTATAATGGGCTAATTTCTAATTTATGACATCCACTAAAAATCAACCAAAATGAAACCTAAAAAAATACTTATTGGATGGTGATAGAGATGTCAAAAACCCTAAAATGATCTCATTTGTTGATTGATCATCATCATATCCTAGCAAATCATAGAAATAATTTTCCTATTAGGAAAATTATTGGATGAATAAGGAGGATTAATTTTAGGTAATCGAGAATTTAAAGGAAAAAAGGATTCAAGAACAATATCCTTTTCTTCACGTCTAAACTCATTATAGGACTGACTCAAAAGATGTTCATTTAAAGCTTTGGTTTGTTATGCATTACAATTTTCAACATTTCTAAAATAGATGCATAAATAATATAAAATAAAACCACTCCATTTTTTGATACACTTTCCTACTGACTTGGGAGATATCATTCCAAGCACCATGAGACAAATTCAGGATATGGGTGAGTTTGAGGAATAATGAATTGTTCCAATAAGGACTCCAAATATGTCACAAGGCCTTGGAATCATTGAAACACCCATTCTCTTAACTTAGGAAAATAACATTCAGAATAGATTTAATGGAAATCAACCTCTTTGTCTATCAATGTCAATTTGTCAAAATTAACTTGATGGGAAGATTTTGTTGTCAAGAGTTTTACATATTTAATCTTCATTTTGAATATATGAATAACAATTGAATATCAAACATATTGTCCCCGTATTTGTAGATTCTCATAGTGTAGGTTGAAGGATGTAATTTGAATATTGAATCATGCATAGGAAATGTTTGGGGATTGTTGATCTGCAACTCAATGTTGTAGGAATAAGAAAATAAACTTTTTTCCCTTTATGAAGCTATCTAACCATCTAAGGACATGTGTCGCCACCTTATTCATCATGTTTATGCATCGATGTGATAACATTTCGTAGACCCTACATTCACATCACAAGAACAATATCGGGGGGAGACAATTAACTTCATCAACTGCCACTTTTCATGGTAGTAAACCACCGAAGACAAAAATTATACCTCTTCCCCTCTATTCAAGTTTGGATAGTTGGAGTGGGGGGGTTATGAGACCTTTCCATCATCAATTTGAATCTAAGCATTTGATGATTATTAAAACTTGATTGATATTTATCCGATTCGGTAGAGTTTATTAAATTTCAGGTAAAAATATGACATTTTTTATGATTTTTTCAATTTTATTAATCTACAAATATATTGTTGCAAAATCAGCTCCATCTAGGGACCTGTTGATGCCTCGAAAATCGCTGCAACAACAATGGGGGATAACCACCCGGTCCGGACCTTAAAGCAGCTCCTTTTCCGTTTGGTGTGGTGGCTCCGACTGGTTTAACTAGTTCCAGTTACCTTCTCCCTATTGCTATTGGTTTATGATGTATCTTTAACTACCAATAGACAGGGATATCAGATCACTTTTTCTTGCTGATCAGGAAAGAGAATGACCCTTAAGTTGATTTGGGTTCAGCCAAGCCACAACTAAAATTTTGCCTCTTTAAAGAGAGGACTTAAAAGAATGTAGAATTTACTCTAAATGCAAGCCTATTCTATGATGCAAGCAAAAGAAAATAATATAAATCCTATCTTAATTAGGCAGATATAGATATAACCCAACTAAGAGCAAGATAATTAAAATATTGGGATTTAAACATGTCTTGTTTATAATGAATATCAAGTTAATGAAGTAGTTCAATTAACTGATATTATGGTTACCAAAACACATCCTATTGAGACCTCTTAACTGAAATAATAAACCAACAACATTCAGGAAGTAGTTCACTAAAATGTTATTAATTATCAAATCAGTAAATCCAATAATTGAATAATGACATGTGGAAATAGTTCACAACACATTACCATTCAATAAACTAGTTTTATAAGACATATTTCTGAGTAAATAGTTACTCATAAATTAGATTTTAATTCATAAGAAAAGAGATACTTAATAACAATATTGAGACAAATTATCCATATTGACAATAGTGCACAAACATGAATAAAATGAGACATTCATGTTACCATAAAATGAAACTGATATTTGAAACAGTAGTATTAGAAATACCAATTTATTGTATCCATTTGTCTGTCCTTGGTCTCCAACAGCTCTTTACATTTCTTGAACTTCTACTTTCAAAGCTAAAGCCACAATAGTGCAAGCTTTGCCCTTCATGCATAATTCAATATACAAAGGGAAAATCCTCAATAATCCCCAGATCTTAGATTTTCTCTCCTCCCTCCTACAACTCTAAATTCCAATTACAATAGTGCTTTTAGAAGTCTAAAATTGCAGAGGAGAGCAGCCCCTTATTACATTCCGCAATCTATTACTTATACTATTTGTGAAGGAATTCTTGAGAGAAGAGTTTGTTGAAGAGAAATCTGCTAAATCCAATTTTACTTGCTCAAAATTCTAATCTTCAATTGCTGGAGCATTCTCATTGATTGAAATCTTTTTCTCCATATTTCTTCCACTGTTTTCCTGCAAAAAAAAATTAAAATAAATTAAAATGCAACGATAAAATCAACATGGCATTGCTGGCATTTAAATGAAATCCACTCAAATTCTATTTAAATAAGTAATTGAAAATAAAATATAAACTTTCTCTTGATGCCTGGGATGGTTTAATTGGCCATAGATATGATTAACCAATGGATCCAAAATTAGAAGAGGTTTTGGACAAATGAAAATGAAGAAAATAACTCGGAAAATTGATTTTGTTTTCAAAATTCGGAGCTTGATCTTCTGCCTGAGTTTTGACCCAATAAATGATTAAATCTGTTAGTGAAACCTCCTCAAAACTTTTCTTCTTGATTTTCTCTTTCCAATGAGCCATCCTGGGCCTCATTTGGCCGAGTAAAACTCATTCTATGAGCTTCCAAAGTTGATGAGTCAAATCTGGCATGAATCTAGAAATTCTATTACTCGGCTAAAAAAAATATCAAAATTCTTATTAAAATTAAATCTTAAATTAGAATTCTAATTAATTCTAAATTAATTGTTAATTATAAACTAAACTAATTATTAATAAACTATTTATTAATTTAACTAACTGATATCTAATTAACTATTTATAAACAAATTTAATCTAATTAAAAAAACTAATTAATATTAATCTAAATGATATTTAAATTTAAATCAATCAAATTAATTAAATGTTATAAATTAATTAATCTGATTAATTTAAAATTCATTAATTAAATAATATATATTAATTAATTTACAATATTAAATAATTCCTTTAATATATTATATTATAACTTAAACTAATATATACCAACCTAACTTATTTTTTACACTTCACTCATACGTATGAGTGATTTCAAAAAAAACAAATACCAAACCTTTTAATGAAACTTAGAGTTAAGGCATCATGTCCTATCGCATTAGCAAATCGGGGAATATGGTGTTGGGCTTTTATTACAATGCAATACAAAATCCCCGATCCGATATCACATCGGGGGTATGATGTGTATCGGGACTTTTTAAAATGTGTTCCGAATAAAACTTCCGATCCGATTAAAATTTATTTTATTTATTAATTTTTATATATTAAATTTTAATTTATTTAATTAATTATATATTAGTTAAATTTAATTAAATTAAGATTTAATATTATTTTTTTAAATCAAATTTAGTTAAGCTGTGAAATTATTTAAACTACAGTGACTTGGAATGTTTGAGTTTTCGAGATTAGGATTTGATTTGGAAATGAGTGAATTTCTTAAAATCCCGATAATTAATGATTTGGCTGCATAACTAAAAATGGAAAAATGTTAGTAAAAACTTGTTATGGGTTAATATTTAAAATGAATGCTTTATTGAACTAATTTATTTACAAAATGGAATATTGTACATTTTATGCATTTTTAACCGAGGCTACATAAATGATGAGACTTCAAAGGTGTGCCATTTTCAAACCAATTGACCAAATGAGGTGAAACAAGCGTCAATGGGAAGCTTATAAAAAATTGATTCTAACAAAGCAATCAAAACAAGATTCCAAAGAAAATGAAAAATTGGCAAATGTGTAGGGCAATCAACTAAATAAAAATCCAAAAGGTGATTTGCCAAAAATTTTACAGAAAGGGTCCCCATTATTTGAGTTGAGCAAGTCAAAAATGGGGGGTTGTGTTTTTACCACAATAGGTTCTTAGAAGTCTAGGGAGACCACTCTTGTCCACAAGAGGGATTTGTTCACATAACAAATTGGCGACTCTGTTTGGGAATCGTTCCAATCTCCATTAGTTTTCCTTGTTTAACCTTTTCAACCCGCTGCACAAGCCTTCTTTGAGTGTCTACAAATTTTAGAAATTTGGATTTTGGACTGGAGTTGATTTATTTTTATTTCTCCTCAATTTTCCCATTGTGTGCACTTTTACTTTAGGCACAGTGTGCACTTATGCGCATTTTCCTTTTAGCAACAGAGCGTATTCACATTGGTTATTCCAAAGCCTGCGCACATGCCTAGAAATTTTGAAAAACTTACTTATTTCCTCTTCAAATCCAAATTTTTTGTCTTTTCTTATTGTTTTGCACTTGTTTGAACCTTCTATGAGTGTTTGTCAGTATGATTGAATGTTATTTTGAGTTTTGCTTACAATTCATCTTCTTTTGCAAATTAGGGTAGAGTATTGTTCCACAAATAGTCACCCTATCAAAAGAGAGATTTGTTGGTCCTGTTGAGTTGACTCTCTATCTTTCTTCTGTCAATTATATCATCTTTTATGTCTAGTTTTCTCTTTTGCAAAAGTTTTTTTTGGATATGAAATTCAATGATTTACAAGATTAGGTCTTGTTTATTAAAATACTTCTTATGCTCGTTCTAAAGTGAAAAATCATTTTTCTTTCTATTTGTTGAAGTGTTCATGAATTGAATTAGTTATTGCAAGAAAAGTTATAGCATCCAATTAGGGAAAATTCATTTTAGTGAGTATTGGTTTCATGTTGCATTGTTCGAATTTCCAAGTGATTGTATGAAAAAAAAAGATTTCTTGTTTGCTTGTGTTATTCGGAAAAGTGAAATTTTGAAATTGTTTTCAGATTCAGGTAATTTGCAATTCGATGTTTGCATTTTAGGAAAATGGTTATAGTGGGGTTTAGCTTTTTTGTTTATTTCAGTTGAAAAAGTAAAAGAATATTTCCTTACTATAGATAGATTTTCATTGAAACAAAAATATCATATCATCATTTTTTATTGCATTAGGATTGCGCCAAGTCATAATTTCATCAAGTTTCACATCCATTACCTTTGCATAACAACAACTATTAAAATCATCATTAATTAAAATCAATCTAGAAATTTTTATTATTAGGGTTATTTCCACCTACATTAGATTAAGTTGTAGGGATTTGGAATAGAAAAGTGAGTAAACTTTCCAAAGCTACAAATAAACACTACAATCTTATGATAGGGAGATAAATCCAGTTATTTCAATTTTGCTCTAGGAAGCTCCCCTTACAAGGAGCCAAGCATGAGATCATATCAAATCTGGTGAAGTTATCGTACCCACTTCATTGGCTATGATACAGTGATTTACACATATTATGACGGTGCCAAAAGGTACTTTGGGTCACCTGAAAGGAAACCTCCAGTTAACCATGTTGAGGATCTTTCAAGGGGATTGAGATTTGCTACTCTACCCTTGCGTGTACATCTGATCTGCGACCCTTCCCCTAGGTAGAATTGTAGTTGGTAACCTTAGTGACCATAATCTTAAGGCTATTACCCAAAGTGACAACAGAGGGAAGATCTTGTTGTACCTGGAATAGATGTTGACTAGACTCACTTGTACTTTTTGGATGGTAATCCTCGCTCAATATGGCATAAGTGAAGTTACTTGCACCAGATTATTTCATTAAGTAGGTTGTCAGTGTAACTTGTTCCACTCGCTCTATCTATAGCCACTTTTACTTTGATTTCTGTGACATTGGATTTCATTACCAATTAGTGATTTCATTGTGAAAATCTTGCTTGCATGGTTTGAATCCTTAGATATTTTAGCGTGTATCAATTGCTTGTTTTTACTTTTTAGTGACCTTAGGATTGGATTGTGAATATTGTTTGATTTTGTGATAATTTTCATCCTGGATGAATCACCAAGACAATCACATAGGATGGGAGGCAAACCTCTTGAATATACACTAAGTCGGTTGGAAAAGATAAAAACTGAAAGATCCAATGCAAGAAGTAGAATCAGGCTTAGTTTACTCTGGTCCAGAGATTACTAAAGTATTTCAAACTGAATCTAACATTGGTGAAGTTTCATATACCGAACTAACTGAACCAGAGGTAAAACATCCCGACTTTGAATTTTCTCAACCTGAATCACCTTCGGTTGTTATAGCTCTTACTCCTGAGCCACCTTCACCTCGAAGGAAGTTGATAGTTACGAATAAATTACCTCATGGGTTAATTAGCATTAAAGACCTTACCGAAGAAACTGAGACACCTCATTCTCCATTTACCAGTACTCAAACTTTTGACCCAATAGTTCCTTTCTCTCCTTTCCGACCTGACCCTTGGTATTCAACAACTTTGAGTTTTTTAGGCTAGAATTTGTCACCACCACGCATTCCTTTTTATTCACCATAAATAAATATGTCAGAAATTTCTATTGGGAGCCACCCTATTGAATCCTCTATGTTTACTACCTCCCTGGAATCATTATTGTATGGTGGTCCATCAGTTCCTTTTGGATACCAGTCACTTGCTAAGACCTTTACAGGAGCATCCTCTTCTCCCCAACCTTCTACTTGGTCATCTGGTTCATCTACATCTATTGTTTAGAGCATGAATTCCATGCCTGAAGTGCTTACGGCATCAGACCAGCAAATTCACATGGTTTCTGGTAATTCAAGTAATCCTCAAGTAACCTTGATTGCATTTATTACCATCTTGGGGGGCAACCACCTTATCCTCCACCTTGAGGAAAACCTTTTATAGAGGTCCAACCTTTTACGAAAACTTATGGTCAGATACCCCAACCTGGTCTAGTTCACCCTATTGTAAATCAACCTTTACTGGCACTCCTTATCCTGGGATGAAAACTATTTGGAATCCTTCTTTTAATAATAAAAAAATGGTCTAGGTGCTTCATAATTCCACTTTATCAACCTATTCATCCAACTAGGCAAACTATTCCTCACATACCTATTCCAGGTATTGTCATACCTGTCCAGCAGCATGTTCAAGGAATTCCTCAAACATTTGTTCAATAACATGTCCAAGGAATTCCTCAAACACATGTTCAGCAACAAATTCAACGACCTATTTAGAGTTCACCATAGACCCTTGTTCAAACACCTGTTTCGCAGTCGGTTCCAAGTTCTCCTCAGACATCTATTCCAGGAGTATTGCAAATGACCATTTCAGTAACCCCTCAAATATTTGTTCCTCAGACTACTGAGGCTATCTCGTAAGCTTCTTCTTATCAAACTATTCCTATGGTCCAGTCTATACCGCAGATTCCTATCGACAAACCCATTGTCAGAATGTCGTAAACACCTTTTCAAGGTCAAGCTGACTAAGTTCCACCTTTTGAAGGACAATTTTTTCAAATTCCACCTTTCCAAGGTCAAACTTTCCAAAACCCACCTTTTCAAGGTCAAATCATTGAAATTCAACATGTTCAAAGTTAATTTGTTCAACTTCAACCTTCGCAAGTGCAACCTATACAGGGGCAATATTATTTAGGTAAAATGGGTCGAGCTCAACCTTTTCAGAGTCAACCATACCCTAGGCATACTTATCAAGTCCTTTTTCAACCTCAACTCAGTATGGTTCACCCTGGTTACCCTAGTGGAATTCCAATTCCAATTGCTCATGTTATTTTAGGATATCCTAGATATCTGCCTCCACGGGTTGTTCTTAACCAGTAAATTTATTAAACTTTACCGCAAGACCCTAATTAGTGGTTATTGTTTATTACAACGCTAGGTTACCATATTTGACCCAGTTAACCAATGATCCTATTTATTATTATCCTTTTTGGTCAGCGATTCCTACCAAGTGACATACCCAAATTCAAAGGAAAATCGAGAGAAGATTTGTCCAATCATGTGATGACATATTATCTTTGGCATGCATTGAATTCTTTAATCAATGATTCCATCCCTCTTTTCCTTTTCAAATGAACTTTAACTGATTTGGCAGTTAAATGGTACATTGAGCTACCACACACTTCTTTCCATAACTCTCTCCCTAACAACAACAATTTTAACCCACTTTCAATTACCAATATGTTATGATATTGGTACTCAACTATTGACGTATTTAAAACAATCGAATCGATGCACATCTCTAATCATATCCATGAATGGAGACATAGATGTCACTTAGCCAAGGTTTTCTTTCTAGATCATATTTTAGTTGACTGGTTTACAAAGTAACTTCTTCCCATTATCACGAAAGATGTGTCCAAGGGAGTTGTCGTCATGAAAGAGCAGGTAATTTCTCATGCCCAGTGCTTCGACTTAGTCTACACTCAATCTGGAACTTTCTATGAGAAAATCCCAAATTTATCACGCCCTACGTGTGAGCCAATTATTACGTCTCCTATAGGATATAATTTCGATGATGGTATTATAGGTTCTATTAGCCAGCAATATAAGGGGAAAAGGAAAAATTATAAAACTAATTAGACTTTGGCCATACAATATACACCATCTGAAAGCCTTTCTCCAGAAACTACTTCTGAGATTAATGTCGTAGAATAATTTACTCGCAAGACAAAATCAACCGGAGGTAAAAAGAAGGGGAAAGGCAAATCAAAACAAAATATTTCTTCCAAAGAGAAACCTACTAAAACTGATTCTACTGACAAAAAACAAAAACCTTGCTATCCTTGCCTTATTTGTAATGAGGATCACTATACTAAGGAATGCCCACATTGGGCAGTGGTTTCCAAATTTTTTAAAGGTTCTGTTTTGAAGGATCCATTTCCTTCTCAAGATAGAAAATTAGTTTTTCATAACACATATTCCTCTTCCATGTCACAAGATCTTGATGATGTATTTACAAGAAGTTATGGTAGCTACGAGATCTAAACATTACGGGTCTAAACGTCTTGTTGACAATGCAAATGAGGCTAGTTAGTTTGGTCAACCTTCCAATTCAATTCCTCCTCCTCCTTCTAAACCATAACAGATCGTGAAATTGAACCCTAACATAATGATTCAACCGCCTCCCAAAGGTGTGCTTTGGAAATAAGCTTTCAATCTACATGCTAGACTTGCACAAAATTACAACATTGTTGAAGACATGGCTATGTCTCCTTCTACATTGTCAGCTTTGGAGGCTTTGCAAACATGCACAACACGATGAAAGATTTTATTGTCATCCATAGGATCTATTGATCCGCAAGATTCTAACCTAATTATCTTTGATCTCGAGAGTCATATCCCGAGACTCCCTCGTCAACTAACATTCCAAGTTCAAGTTTATTCTAAAACTTGAGGAGTATTTTTCACAGTTGTTGACGAAGAAGCTTCTACATGCATTATGCTGATTGCTTATTGGAAATATTTAGGCTCTCCAACCATCAATCAGTCACCTACCACTCTAAAAGCCTTTGATGGAAGATTTTTTGTCCATATGGGATCCTGAACGATTTACCCATAGAGCTAGAGGGAAAAATTGTCGCAATTAAGGTTGAAGTTGTTGATGCTCAGTTTTATTACAACCTTTTTCTTGGTTGAAGTTGGACCTATTTTATGTCTGTAGTGGTCTCATCATTGTTTCGAATTATACAATTTCCTCACAAGGGAAAATTTGTCAAAGTAGACCAGTTGTCTTACTACACTTCAGACCCTAACTGTACGGGTAGCATGCCTTTTGTCGGAAAATCGAATTCTCTTTATGAAGGTATTGGTGTTGGTTTACTCAATGACTCATCATTGATGGGAAACTTTGCGTTTCCTCCACCAAATTTTCCTTCTAATATTGCCGAGGTAAACATGATTACATCAAGCACTATGTCATCCTCTGATCCATGGGTAGTGCCTTTAGAGTCTGAGTTAGCCTCCTATGGCAATGAGATGCCTTTGAGCCCTTTTGAATTGGATCATCAGGCAGTACAATCCTTTTCAAACCTTTCATATTCTGATATTGATCGAATGGATAACTATATTAGGATTATTCTCCTTTGCCTTGGTTAGAACCAGTTGCACTCTTTAATACTTTTGATTATACATTTCCAACTGATGAAAGTATCAAGGAGGTCATTGTTGGGTGTGGATCCTAATTATCTTCTTTGTTCAAAGGTATCGTTGCATTAGACCCCTAAGCGCATCGCCAAGGGGTCCAGGGGGGTGACAATGATTCTTTAGAGCCTCCCCCTGGCAGGGGATCAGGGGTAGCGCCCTCGAAGCTAAAAATAGATGTAAAATTGCCTTGTAAAATGTTGTAATTTCATAGTCAATCTGGGTTTTTCATTAGGCGGAAATCTAATGATAGAAGTTATGTTTAATTTAGGTTTTTTTCCCTAGAAGGAAACCCCTCACTATGTATGAGGGAATTGTATTGCCGCTATGTAGATGTGTATTCTGAGCGAGAAAGAGAGAGGAGACTCTGTGAGAGCGAAGAGGGAATTGAAATGGATCTACTGTAGGTTGTATCTCTTCATTTTGCTGGATAATATAAAAGGAAGGACTGGCTGTTTCTTCGTGGACGTAGCCCCAATTGGGTGAACCACGTATATCTGTATCTCTTTTGTTTTATGTGTTTTTTGTGTTTATATTTCTGCAATATTTTTATGTGTTCCATTTCTATGTAATTTATAATTTTCTAACAACTGGTATCAGAGCCGAAGGTCTATTTGGCTGATAAACTCGCAAGAGAGAATGGTTCCTGGTTCGAGTGGGAGCAATGGCGGAAGATGGTAGGTTTAGGGTCGAAAAAAATAATGGCCAAAACTACCAATTGTGGAAGATGTAGATGGAAGATTACTTGTATCAGAAAGATATGTACCTACCATTGAGCGGAAAGACAAAGAATTCGATGAATATGACAGACCCAGAATGGGATATTCTCGACAGAAAGGCACTTGGAACAATACGGTTGTGCCTAACAGCATCGATAGCCTTTAATATTTCAAAGGAAATGACAACATAGGGGTTAATGTCGACATTGGCCAAACTATATGAAAAACCCTCAGCCTCAAATAAATTTAAGTATAAAATAAAGTAATAACAAACATAATATAATTATTCATAAATAAATAATAAATAAAAACAAAGAATAAAAATAAAAATAAATAAGAAATAAATTAAAACCCATTACATAATCTCATTTAAAAAAAAAAAAGCAAATATATATATAAAATATTATTTGACATTTTAACTAAAAAAACACAAAGAATACTCAAATTAAACAATTAATATAGCTTATATGAGCATAAAAATAATATATAAATAAGTTAAACAATATCAATATACATAGTTAAAATATTTCACTCAATTTAAGATTATTTAATCTTATTCTAATATTATTAAATAGCATATAATTAAATCAAAACCCAAAAATTACAAAACAAGTCTGGCAAGGTCGGCTTCCATTCCATGTGCATCTCTTAACCCTATTTATTCAAGCCCAAGGAGATCTGTCCTACACAATTACTGATCTATCCTGATGATGAGCCACGGTGGATGGCTCGAAACGTCAATAGAAACAATCATGAATGCGAGAACTCCGGAAGAAAACAACACACAAAGCACTGATTGCAGAAGCCTGAAAACAATAATATGAAGGTGTCAGAAGGTGGATCTGTTGTTGATCATTTAAATGAATTTAATACAGTTACCAGCCATTTAAGTTATGTAGGGGTAAGTTTTGATGATTAATTTAGGGCTCTGTTATTTTTGTTCTCATTGCCAGAAAGATGGAATGGTTTAGTTATGGCCATTAGTAACTCTATCTCTAGATCTAGTACCTTAAAGTTTGATGATGTTGTTGGTGCAATCCTTAGCGAGGAAATGCGACAAAAAAGCTCTGGTGAGACATTAGGTAATGCTTTGACTGTAGAGACTAGGGGAAGAAAAATGGAAAGAGGAAAGAGCCCAAGATATCGCAGTAAGTCAAGGAAAGACAGATCCAAGTCCAAATCATGGATAGTGTGCAAGAAATGTAGGAAGAAAGGACACCTGAAGAAACAATGCAAGTTTCAGAAGGGAAAAGAAGGAGACGCTCAACAAGAAAACAATCATGAAGCAAATGTGACAGGTGATGTGTTGCAATATGCGTTAATTCTTTCATTAGAAAATAATTTTGATGTCTGGGTGATAGATTCAGGGGCCTCATTCCATGCCACACCTAATAGGAAACATTTTCATGATTATGTTCAAGGATATTTTGGACAAGTTCGATTGGGTGATGATAAACCCTGTAAAATCATTGGAATGGTAAAGTTTTCATAAAACATCAAAATGGGAATCAATGGCTATTGAAGGAGCTAATGCATGTTCTATATCTGAAGAAAAATCTAATTTCAACAAGGCAATTAGGAGGTGAAGGTTGTGTAACTACTTTTACAGATAAAACCTGGAAATTCCTAAAGGATCCCTGGTAATATCAAAAGGAGAAAAGCTTGGTACATTTTATTTATGCAATGGTATTTCTAATTTTATTAATTCTTTAACCTCTACAGGAGCAGATACAACATTGTGGCATGATAGGCTCAGGCACACAAGTGAGAAGGGGATGCAGATTCTTCACTCAAGAAATTTTTTGCCAGGTTTGAAGCATGTTGATTTGGAATTATGTGAGAATTGTGTTTATGGAAAACAGAAGAGAGTTAGATTCCTCGGAGTTGGGAAAGAAAAGAAGAGCGAAAAATTAGAGCTTGTGCATACAAATGTATGGGGACTTGCTCAAGTATCATCTCTCGGTTTCTCTCGTTATTATGATACTTTTATTGATGATGCAACCAGAAAAACTTGGATTTATTGTATTCAAAATAGATCTGATGTATTTTATACTTCCAAGAAATAGAAATTTTTGGTTCGGTATGAGGCAGGAAAAAGGTTGAAGTGTCTCAAATCAGACAATGGAGGTGAATATTGCATAAAGAGTTTGATAGGTACTATTAAGATAATGGAATTCACAAAGAGAAGATAGTTCCAGGAACACCACAAGAAAATGGTGTGTCAGAAAGGATGAAACGGGCAATCATGGAGCATGCAAGGTGCATGAGATTGCATGTAGGATTTCCTTTACAATTTGGGGCAGATATAGATAGTGTTGTTTATCTAATAAACAGAGGGCCTTCAAGTTCCTTGTATTCCAGAGGAGGCATTAACACGTAAAAAGGTAAACTACTCATTTTTAAAGACGTTTGGTTGTGAAGCCTTTGTCCACATTAATAAATAAAATAGAACAAAGCTTGAGGAAAAATCAAAGAAATGTACCTTTATTGGATATGGTGTTAATGCTTTTGATTATCTCTTTTATGATTATGAAAAACACGAAATCATTAGGAGCAAAGATGTCATATTCAATCAAAATGTTTTGTATAAGGATCAGATGTAGGAAGAGAAACATGAAAATGAAAACAAATAATACACAATGCTTGATGAGATCACCGAAAAAGTGAAGGTGCCTAAAAATTGTAATGATCAATAGCCACAACAACAACAATTGCAACTACAACAACAACAAGCACCTCAAACACCTGAAAGTGGCGTTAGAAGATCTACCCGGATAAGTAGACCCCCTGAACGATACTCTCCTTCATTATATTATGTATTTTTGATTAATTCCAGTGAACCAGAATGTTATGAAGAAACAATGCAGATAGAAACCAAGAAGAAGTGAGAGCAAGCCATGAAAGAAGAGATGGACTCCTTAGTACATAACCAAACTTGGGATTTAGTCAGGTTGCCTGCAAGTAAAATAGCATTGCGGAATAAATGGATTTACAGGTTGAAGGAAGAATATGGAGGTAGAAAAATGTATAAAGTTAGACTTGTGGTGAAGGGATTTGCACACAAAAGGGTATATACTTTGATGAGATATTTTCTCATGTTGTTAAAATGACTTCAATCAAAACTATTTTTTTTTTAGCTGAAACGGGTATGGATTTTTATTAATAAAGAGCTCCAAATGGCCGAAGCCTTACAATCTTCAGTGCAGGACTTTTACATTTTCCTGTTACAAGTTGATGTCTTTTTCATGGGATGCAAATTTTTTCTGGTTCTCCCTCGTTTATGTTGAGGTCTCCTTGGCTCAAAAGACATCCTTTATTGGCATAATAGTCTGCTTCTTTATTTGATTCTCTGAGAATATGGTAGCATTTAAAGGAAGTTAAGTCCTGTAGGATATATCTCAGCCTTTGCATATTCTTATTTAAGCTGGCATCATTAAATTGACCTTTCGAATGTATCATTTTGATCAGGATTTCTGAATCACTGAATGCTTGCAGCTCCCAGTGTCCTCTTTCTTTGGCTATTTGACATGCTTTTATCAAGCTCAAGATTTCTGCTTGGTTGTTGGATCGGTGTCCTAGTCCCCAACAAAAGGTTTCTTTGGTGCTTCCGTCAGAAGAGTATATGAGTCGTCTAGCTCCCGCTATCCCAGGGTTCCCTTTTGAGGCACCATCAAAGAAGATTGTAGTTATTCCTTGCTACCTCCACCAACTCTGAAATATTTCATCCTTATCTCTTAGCCTCCACTCAGGATTGAGTTGGGGTTTTCCAATACTTTG
Organism: Pinus taeda; assembly: GCA_000404065.3. Taxonomy (NCBI): domain Eukaryota; kingdom Viridiplantae; phylum Streptophyta; class Pinopsida; order Pinales; family Pinaceae; genus Pinus; species Pinus taeda. Next base: position 42,864 of record APFE031749936.1, read on the forward strand.
GATCCGTTGGGTTAATGCAAGAGTTCCAAGCCAGCTCTTTTCCTCCTGTTGCACCAAAGAGTCATCTTTGAGTTTTTGGGAGTTCAAAGTTTCCAAGAGAAGGCCTTTTGCTTTTGCTGCTACCGTATTGGGTGTCCAGACTACATTGTTGAAAATCTGCTCATTTCTAGCTAACCATAGCTTCCAACACACAAATTTGGGAATGGTGATCCAGATTCTAGCTCATGAGGAGTTGAGGGAGGACAAAGGATAGCAATCTTTCCATGATAAAAATAAGTCCACTACTGAAATTTTAGTGGGGATTGTCGCCTTGAGTACTTGGAGTATGAGTGTCCAAACTTTGTTTGCAAATGAGCAGTCTATAAATAGGTGATCCATGGTTTCCATGGCCTCTTTGCATAGTGAGCATCTATGCAGACCTACTATTTTCCTTTTCAATAAGTTTTCACCAGTCAAAATCTTTTTGTGCATTAATATCCGGAAGAAGAAGTTAACCTTGGGTAGCGCCAATGGATCCCATACCTCCATCCAAAACCTTGCAAGGAGAGATCTATCTCTGTGTGATTGCAACAACTCATAACCTTTGGCTGAGGAGTATACTCCTGTAGGTCCCCAACCCCATTTATCTTTTTTTGTCTTGTGCACCGGAGCTGCTTCACGAAGTTCTTCTTTTAGCATTTCTATTTGTTGTGATAAATGATCTGGTATGTTACTAAAGTTCCAATCAATCCAGAACCCAAATTCATCCCATTTTGAGATATCATATATTGTTTTATCTCCTCTACTTTTAAGAAGCTCGCAGATTTCTTGCAGGCTATCATTTGATGCTAAGGCCGACTACCCCATTATACGATCTATTCTCAACTTGAGATGCTTACCATTCCCAGGGATATGATACAGATTTTGGGAGAAGAATCGCAATCCTTTGATACACAGTTGCCATAACAGTGTGCTCCTTTTTCTATTTGCGTTTTGCAGGTTTCCGAGTTTTTCATTTGGTATATATTTATGCCTCAATGTTTTGCTGACAGGGTGATTAGGGTCGCTATGGAGCTTCCATAGTATCTTTCATCCCAGAGCTGTATTGGTGAGGTCCGGATCGTGAATTTGAAGGCCTCCTTCTCTCAAGGTTCTCTTTGTTGTCTCCCATTTGACCAAATGGAATTTGTTCTGATTTCCTTTGCCTCCATGCCACAGAAAATCTCTCATGATTTTATTAATTTTCCCAGAAATCGACTTTGGTGTCATGAGGTAGGATGCTTGATATATTGGTAGAGATGAAAGAATGGATTTCATCAGAGTTAATTTGCCACCATGAGTTAGCCATTGACCTCCCCATGCAGCGATTTTGCCTTTGATTTTTGTTTTTACTCCTTCACACAGATTGACACTATTTGTGCCCAGTGTTAATGGCAGTCTAAGATAATTGATTTTGTCCCATTTTGAGTATCCGTTGAACCCCAAATTACGAGCTATTTTTTGAGTTTCTTCTTCTGCATTCCAACTATAGACTGTGATTTTCTTTCACTGATTAGTGCTCCAGTTGCTTTGCAGTAGGCTTGGAGAGTATTTCTGAATGCATAGGCTAGTCTTT
>APFE031749938.1:2821-15162 GCA_000404065.3 Pinus taeda
GTACAGATAATCATTTCTTTCTTTCTCACTTGCACTCATTTTGTACAAAGTCGGATTGTGTTTTAAATTTTCAGACTTCTGATAGATTACTATGGTATGTTGAGCACCTTATCAAAGAACATTCGAAAGACGTGCTACCATTTTGGAAAGCTAAACTGTGTCAAGGCAGTATAGAACTTCCTCTATTACAAGATCATCAATCCATAACAGAAATTCATCCTGATTTTTATGATCCAATAGGTATCCAGTTGGAAAGAAGTTTTCATGAGAAAGAGATTTCGGACAGAATTCCAACTGAAGTTACACATTCTTATTCCACATCCAACATTAACAGTCTAAGAAAATTTTTATTCTTAACACTGATGTTTGAAAGTTACATACGTATAGGAATAAAAATGAAAAGATGGCTCCATTGGAAATATCATTTCACCTAGTTAGATTTTTGTATATAGTTAGAATAGGAGTAGGAGTAATTTAGCTAGGTTATTAGGTTTACTTTTAATAGATGTAGGCAAAATAAGAGAAGAGATTATCCCTATTCTGTACATAACCCTAGGGAATATCTACCTCTCATTTCGTTAAATATTCTTCTCCATAATAAAATTTTGCTTCGGTTAACAACATTTGACATTTACTAAAGATACCTTTTCTCTATCAAGATTTTGAACTTCTGCTTCTATAAATAGCAAATCTTTTGGAAACTTGATCTTTATTATCAATAGGACTTTAACCCAGATATGATACTAGTTTCAACTCCAAGAAATTTGAAGAAAGCAATCTTAGTGAAGGAATTGTTTCACGTCAGTACAATGAAAGGCATCAATAACAAAATAAAGATTCCCTGTAGAAACAACCATTTCCAAAAAAGCTCTATTATTTTCGTCCAGAACTTTCTTAAGGAAAAATTTGACTTCCTCCCTGCTAAAGAAAATCGCAGCATTCAGAGAAACAATCCGAGAAAACACTACATCTCAAAGAATAAGAGGTCTCATCACGAGCCGGCTTATCATGATCACAGATATTATAACTTGCTGACTTTGCCAATACTGTCCACCAAAACAGGGCAATGACTCAAGATTGTTGTAATCAAAAGACAAGGGGTCTCATCACGAGCCATCTTGTTCAGCAAAAGTGTAAATCAAGTGAATGGCTGTGTCATAATTTGGCCACCAAACCAAGACATTGTTCTTTAGAGAATAAAAAAGAAAAAGTATCAAATGGGTTTTCCTCTAAAAAGTTGTAGATAGCCTTAAGCAGGATAAAGGATCATTGCTGGGTAACAGGTAACCCTGTCGAGGCTATGGACGCCTGTTGGCAGCAGAGGCTCTACCTACGGTAAATGAGCATATTTTAAAAAGGGCCAGCATAGCAGAGATGACCTCATTTTATCTTTAAAAAGGACCAAGTAATGGCTGATGTAAATGTAAGGGCTAAAACCTCAGGAAGTGAATGATTGGAATATAAAAAGGTTGAAACAAAATATCATTGATAGGATAAGACATAATGTACTCTATCTGTCAATAACAAAGTTTAGACTTATGAAAATTTTTCTATTTCGGAAGTTGAAATTCAATAGAAAATCAGAGATAACTGGTTCTTCCCAGTGAATCGCCATTGTTGTGGCCACCAACAACCCCCCTCTTTTGTTTGATATTAGCAATAACACCAAGCAAATAGGGGACCCTTAGTAAAAAATTCAAACAAACATCTCTATGAACATTTTTTGTTTTTCCTTAGAATTTTATCGCAGCAAAGCAAAGAAAATGTTTCTTTTTTGGGCATAACAAACTATGAAGGAACGATGCGAAATTCATCGCATCGCATTCACCATAAGCGCCCTTAAATAAGAAACTTAAGAAATCCCCGACGGCCGATGTGCGACATCGCATATCGCAACATCGTGTAAAGCGGCACACAATAACACAAATCTGCGATTTACGATGATCCGATATCGCGATACCACAATACAATAACACAAATCTGCGATCTGCGATGAGGGCGAATTTTTCTCGGCACAATATTCAAGGAAAGCTGCCCATTAATCAGAATTAAGCGCGCGCCTTAAAAAAGGAAATTAAGGATTGTACGAATGGCTGCTTTTTGTTTTTCCAAGAGTCAGTTCACTTTAAATGTCATAATTATGCACACATAAGATCTAAAGCTTTCATGTCAATCTTTATTTCCATTACTCTTTTCCTTTACGCAAACTATAAAACAGGAAATAACATGGGGCAATTTTGCAGGAAACATCTAAGGAAAAAGGGAAAGCGCCAATGCTCAAAGGACACAGAAGAGATCTCTTCAGAAATAGGCGTCGCATGCGATAGAACCACAGACTCCAGAGTATCACTCAACAGATGCTAATGACAAATAGGTCATCTGAAGCTCAGAATTAAAGGCGCACAAAAACAGCATGATTACAAAAAGAAAACCTGAAACTTACACGCCTGAAAAGCCCACCACGAAGAACGGAGACAGTTTTCAATCCAGAAAATTGCTCAGAAATTAAAGTCTTATGATTCATCAAGTCATTCGCAAGGAGAAAAACTGAAATAGCAAAAGCAGAACCAGTCTGAGGGAAATTTGAGTTATTACCAAGTATACACCCAGTCAGCGGGAGATTCTCTAAAATATATTATAATTTACCAAAAAGTGGTGCCAGCTCTTGTTACTTCTATTTTTATAGCACACACGAAAGGGGAAGGGAACCAACCGACTCTTCTAAGACGAATGCTGCACGCTTACAACACTAAGGAGAAAATACAGAAATAGTTCAAAGTCAGATTTAATTTTAGAAATAATTTTCTTTATCAGAAGGACGGTCATTTGAAAACCAGATCCTAAATTTATGTAATCAAGTTAATTAGCTAGCAGTATTTAAACCCTTCTCAGGCATTTAGAGAAGGGTCCGGAGATTTGTCAAAACCTCGTCCTCAGAATATGCACTTTTGCGCCCTCGAAGGTGGTTTTGATGAATGGATGGATCAAGGTTTATTAATGTTTGCATTTGATATCTGCTACAGATGTTGCACTTTTGTACTCTTAGTAGATGTTAGAGCAAGGAGAGATAAATCATTGTTGCTTGAAGCTTATGAGTGGAATCAGTCATAAATGGTACTTTTATCTCTTGACTATTCTCGCTTATGTTCTTTAAGTGATTTATAGTTTCAGTTGTTTAGATGTCATTATATGAATGTATGGGTTATCATTTGGCACTTTTGCACGGTGGAGTCATATTGTTTGTGTCTGACATATGAGTAAATTATTATGCGATATGTTGTTCACAACTAGTTTGCCTAACTTCTTATGCAAAGTGGTTTATCTTAAATGATTTCTATTCTTATGATAGCTGAATGATCTTTATTACCAGTTATTGTTCGAAATCTTTTTAGATCGCATAATAAGATATACACCCAGGTTAGTGTAGATTAGATGTGTTGTTTCTCATTAGTTACAATGCATAGAGTTAGTTTAAAGAGTCTGATTAGATTGCTTTAAATTCTCTTGATCAAATAGTTCAACTCTACACCCACACACACACCCAAGGTCGGGAATTGGTCCCATTATCCCCAGTCGGACCCGCTATACCAAATGGATAAGGAGCTGCCAACCAAGGTCCGGACCGGGTGGGTATCCCCCTTGTTTTCGACCCGATTTTCGGGCATTCAACAGAACCAAACCAATAGGCTGCAAGTGGGTCTTCAAGAACAAGTATAAAGCAGATGGCTCACTTGACAAGCACAAAGCCAGACTTGTGGCAAAATGTTTTGCACAAAAGGAAGGGATTGACTATGAGGAGACCTTTTCCCCCAAAACAAAATGGGCTACCATCTAGACACTCTTTGAGTTGGAAGCACATAATGGTTGGAAAGTCCATCAAATGGATGTAAAAACTGATTTCTTGAATGGAGGTTTGAAAGTGAATGTTTTTATGTCACAACCAAAAGGATTTGTTATGAAGGGTGAGGAACATAAAATATGCAAGCTTGTAAAATCCTCGTATGGCCTCAAGCAAGCACCATGAGCCTGGTACGAGAAGTTAGCTGAGCATCTTCTAAAACTCAACTTCAAACATTATGATCTTGATGATGCAACTTTGTTTGTCAAGAAAGTTGGAAAAATAGTTGTATATCTTGTGGTGTATGTAGATGATCTTCTGATGACAGGGAACAATTAGAGCTACATTGCATCCATAGACAAGGAGTTGAGGAAAGGTTTTGAAATGAAAGATTTGGGCTATGTTCACTACTATCTTGGTACTGAAGTAACTCAACATCCGATGTTTATATTCCTCTCTCATAAGAAGTACATTGTGAACAAGTTTGGCATGGATGAGTGTAATCCTTTGACCACTCCAATGGAACAAAACTTAAAGCTCACATCCACTGAAGGAAAAGAATTTGAGGATGCAACAAAGTATAGACAACTTGTAGGAAGTCTCAACTACCTGACTACAACTAGGCCACACATTTCATTTGTTGTTGGAATCCTCTCCAGGTTTATGTAGAAACCTTGTGAGGGTCATTGGTTTGCTGCAAAGAGTTCTAAAGTACTTGAATGGAACTTAAGAGTTTGGACCCAAGTATTCACGGCTGGGTGACTTCACCCTGATTGGATACTTTGATTCAGAGTTCGATGGAGATAAAGACACTGAGGTATCTACTTTAGGTTATGTTATGAGCCTTGGATCAGGAGTTGTCTCCTAGAGGTCACACAAACAATCAGTTCCAATAGATTCCACAACGGAGGCAGAATATGTGGTAGCCACTGAAGAAACAAAGGAAATTTTGTAGCTCGGGAAAATTCTGGAAGATTTGTAGGAGAAACAAGTGCATCCAACTCCTCTCTTGATTGAGAACACTTTTGCAATAAAGTTGGCCAAGAAACCAAAGTTCCATGATTGAATGAAGCACATCAACGTATAATACCATCTGATTAGAGATCATGTTAAGGCCAAGACAATACACCTATGCCATTGTTCCACAAATGTGCAGATCACACACATCTTCACCAAAGCGTTTGGAAGAGAAAAGTTAAAACTATTTAGAATGATGCTTGGACTCACCAACATCCCTTCATATTAAGGGGGGGAATGTTGACACCTAATCTTTGGGATTAGGTAAATCCATGGAAATATTGTAAATAGGAAAATAAAGAGAATATGAAGATGAAGAGACATTGAGAGCTAAAACCCAATAGTTTCCCTCTCCATGTATAGATTCATATTCCATGTTAATGCAAAATATAATTCATATTTGTGGAGCTACCTCCTGGCTTAACAAATATCTTGCTTGAGTTTTGATTAGTTGGATTTGTCATCACCTTTGATTACATTATGTAAAGTTACATGCAATTTTGGGCGGTGGTTTGGAAGCTATCTTGAAAAGGTGGCACATATCCCAGAACCACATGCTCAAAACTAGAGGATTTGGGTTATATCTGCATGGAGACAAGCCTGTGAGTGCCGTTATAGGCTTCCAAATGCATGGATTCAGTCTCAAGGGTGTGGTTATGGACCAGTTCAGAGAAAGAGGGTGTTAGCTTAGGATTTAATCATTTGGGGTGGTTTTCCAGCTGTTGAGTGATCTGTAATCCCCGTGGGATGTCAGAAAATGCTCATTTTGTAGGCCCCACTCCATTACCTAGAACTTGGTGATCAAGTCATGTCATAGTGACACTCGTATTACCCTTGTGAGTTTGTGTTAACATGAGAAGAGGAATTTACACATCGACACATCTACCTAAAAACACAACAAATAACAACAATCCATTATGTTCGTCATAAAGAAATAATATCTCTCCACTCTAATCTGCCCAAATGAAGAAAGTCCAAGTAAGCATAAAAAGAGAAGGAATGAAGGATAAATATAAGTTGCGTGACAAAAATATGGAGAAACAAATAAATTAAATCATGTGCAGAACTACCGAGATGAGAAATTACTTTCAACATTACTAATGCAAGATAGCCAAATATTGCTACATACTCGATTTTGAATTTAAAAAATCGAGCAATTGTGAATCGATATTGAATAGGTTTGTTTATTATGTACATAAGGAAATATATTGTGTGACACGTAAATTATCTTTATCTAACAATAGGTTTGTTTTTGGTCTTTTTAATAAGGATCTCATGATACATGCAAATTGGATTGATGATAAACACACAGACCTAATTGTATTGACTGTTAGAGTGAGCACGTGTTTACAAATCCTTCGGGGTTGAATTTTTCTTTTAGAGGGGCGTATTTAAAAAAAACAAGACAAGTATTTATTCCCAAAATCAGCTTAAAATATATAAATCTTTCAAAGGGGTGAGCATAATGTATATTCAATTTAGGGGTGAACAAAATGTATATTTAATTTAGTGATTAAGATGATGCTTAATCTTTCTTGAGATGTTAATTGGTTTATTTGATTTTAAAAAGGTTAAAGATTATTTAACTTGTTTTATAATTTTATTTTATATTTAAAAGATATTAAAGAGCTCCTGATCGGAATGTGACATGGTGTCAGGGGCGATAGAACTCAATTGGACATGGTCAGTACCAAAATGTTTATGACAACTGCCCCCCACAAGCTTAAGGCAAGGGGTGCGGTGTCCTCACCCACGAATGCATGGGATGTGGGTTGGCAATGTGGCAGAGGGAGAGATAAGGTAGGGTAGAGGACATGAGGAAGGTATTCAACATTCCAGGCATGTGAATTCTACAGAGGATAAGGGAGGAAGCTAAGAGCATAAAGGGAGAGAAGGTGGAACCATGTCTGCAGGCTAGTGACGGCTTTTTGGTTTGTAGTTTGGTCTTGCTCCTGGTCAATTTCTAAGCTCTGATTGGATTTCTGTAGCAATTTCATGCATTGGTGGGGGTTTCGCTAAGGGGAAGGGAGAGGCAAAGGGCCATCCCAATGGGGCTTATCCTAGTCAAGAAGGAACCATGGTAGGAAAGGAAGCACCATGGCCTGACTCTTCGTGTTACCCCTTTGGCTTTTGAGCCAAAATTTTGGCAATAACATGGATTTGATGGGGTTAAGCTTATCTACAAGCCCATAGTTGTTATCCTAGTCTGGGGGAATTGGTGATAGTGGGCAAGGTATGTTGGGGGTGTCGAGTGAAGCTGAGAGAGGTAAACCAGTGTCACGGGTATGGGATGGGATACCGGAAATGCTAGTACTCTGCTGAGAAATCCCTGGCATTGGCATATGCATGGTAGAAAAAGTGCTAATAGGGACACTGTGGGACACAATTGGCAAAGAGGCAAGAATTCCCATGGCAAGAAGTTGCAAGTTGAGGAAGGGGCATGTAGGTATGGCAACAATTGTAAAGACTGGGTCTAGAAGGGCCTAAATGCCAAGTTCCAAATGTCGGGGGGTGATCAACTATTGAGCCAGGGTAAGGGGGAGTAGAATGGGGAAAAGGCTAAGGACCCAAGCTTGGAAGCCAATCCCCCATGCAACCTTGTTGGGCATGGAATCCCCTCAAGGCATGTTTTCAGGCTTAAAGCCCAGGTTTTGACAAATTCCATTGTAAAGACTCTGTGATTTGTGGGTGTAGAGCGCAAAGTCATAATAGAGTCACTGGGTTGTTCGCCTTTGTTTTTGTAATGTAATGTCATCTTGATAGACCTACCCATGGTCCGCAGACGATGGGATTGTATAAATAGAGTGAGGCTATAAGTGTAGAAGATAGTGAATAGCTAACATAAGAATAAAAGCATGATGAGTCTAAGAGATTGAGTCAAAGTGTGTATTTGCATCGTAGAGTAGGAGAAGGCTCTACAACTGAGTGTGCAGAGGCCTAGTAGTCCGCAGCTGAGTGCACGGACCCCTGCAGCTGAGTGTGTAGGGTAGGTCAAGTCTATAACCATTGGAAGCATCAATAAAGAGAAGTTTTATCATATTTCTGTGTATCATTTCCTGTTTAATGTATAATTGGGTATAAATTGCAAGCGTATTGTTTATTTGCTGCGTGAACTCATATGAATGTGTTGTATAAATAAATATAAAGTATGGCATCCAATTACGTGAAGATAACCAATTGGTGTAAGAATATAAGTAAGATATTAGGGGTGACTTAGGGAAATAGTGCAGAGCGCTGCTCCGAAAGCATGGAAGCCCCACAACCCCTAGGCAGGGTTGCTTGAAGGCAAGACTATCAGGGCAGGGAAGGGCACAAAGGGACTAACAGTTGGACCAATTCAATCCCTTAGACATCTCTAGGGTGTGGAAACCTGGTTCCAGCCCCCCCGTTGGGCATGGGATGCCCCGCAAAAGGTTTTGGGGCTTAAAGCCCGAGTTTTGGTCAATTGTATGGTAAGACTTTGTGAAGTACGAGCATGGAGCATGAAAGTCTAGGATGATTCATAGGGTTTTCTGCCCTAAGAATTTTAAAATATTGTAAAGTTTTGTTGGCTTACCCATAGTCCGTGGACCATGGGATTGTATAAATAGAGCGAGGCTTTAAGTGTAAAGATAGTTTTTGTGGAGAAAAGCAAGTAATAGATAGATGCGAAGGCATGGTCAGAGCATAATGGGAAAGTTGAAGTGTATTGGGTCATATTAGTAGGAAGAGGCTTTGCAGTTGAGTGCACAGAGGCCTAGTAGAGTTTGCAGCTGAGTGCACGGACCCCTGCAGCTGAGTGCGTAGGGTGGAGTTGAGTCTGTAAGTGGGATTGTACTTGAAAAGGAATACTAATAAAGATAAGTTTGATTCAAAATATTGTGCATCTATGTTTTTGTTTATCCTTATGCATTTATACTATTTATGATTACGTGCACTTACCTGAATGTTGAATAAAGTAATAAGAATATTGGGCCCTCACAGGTTAAGTTAAGCACTAACATAATAGTGTAGTAAGAATTGAGATTCAGGGTAATACTTTCTTCGTACCCTTACAGAGGTGCGCGGAGGTAGTGGCACATGTCACGAAGGATAGACAACTGCACAGAGTAGCACAAGCGTGCAGGTTTGGATCGCGAACCTCTAGAAACTTCATCAAGACATCCCTACGGTGCAGCCATAAGGACCATTAGTACTAGGATTTGCTTGGCTAAATCACTTCTGAACCTGGGTCAGGCCCCACTAAGCCAACATATGGTTCCTTTTCCAGGACCAAGATCTGCATAAGGGATGTTTGATGTTGTGCCATTGGAACCCAACAAAGAAGGAAATTGAAGAGTGGTTGGACAAGAAGATTCATGAGTTCATGACACAGGAAAATAGAAATCCTAAAGTATCTGAGAAAAAGTGGTTGGATTTCTATGTGTATACAAAAATCCATGAGATTTTCTTTGCATCCTTTCCTTCTGAATTGTATGAGCGGATCGCGAGGTTAATCGACAGCTAGGGAAGGTGTACGCTCGACCAAACGATAGTGTGGACTCTAGAATTAGTGTGCAGACTAGGAGCCTCAGAAGATAAGATAGCATGAGCTATGGACCACTGGCTCGACTAAATAATAGGAGGATTTATCATTGAGTTCACAGTGGACACAACCATCAATTACAGTGAGGCAGAGCGACATTTTCTCAAGGGATCGAGAGGTAAGTACCTTAAATATTTGAATACTTACATTAAGATGTTGTTATGTGAAAAGAGGGTTATAAGAATAAATTAATGTTTGGGACTACGCAGAGTGGAAGATTCTACAGAAGCAGAAGTAGTGAAGAATTAGAGAACACTCCCTTAATTTCACCCTCGTGGGAGAGCAAGGACAAGCTCATGAAAGTTTCTCCAAGAAGCGCAGTCAGTTTGAAAAGGCAGTGGATTCCTTCACCTCCATATCAACCCACTGCACCTACACCACCTCCAGAGTTCAATATGGTGAGCGCAATCAAACTACTAGTATTCAGAGGAGTAGGAACTGTGGATCTGGACCAGTTCTGGTTCGTGGTAAGAGCAGTATGGGAAGCACAAGGTGTCATAGACGACAACATTAATAGGGATACATTGGTGAGCATGTTGTTGGATCGCGGATTAACATGGTATGTTAAGCACTCTAATGACCACCCAAATGTAGGGATAGCAGAGATCCAGAATGCGTTGAATAGAGAATTTAGCAGGCCAAAATCAGAGACACGGTCAATCATCGAGTTTAAAGAGATCGTGATGCTTCTGGGTGAAACCCCATGGGATCTGGACCAAAGGCTCTATTAGAGCCTAGATCAACCTCAGGCTGAAGGAAGGCATGTCTAGGGTAACATCAAACCACACTTAACCCGGTAGCTAGCCCTACAAGGTCGGGAGAGGGCTCTCTCCTTGTCAATCTCAATTAGGATATTAGCAACTAGGGCTTGAGATGATTGAAATGAATGTTGATTTTAGGCTAGGTATAGTAGATCAGAGAATTTTTTTTTATTTTAGGTTTTGGTTGCTGGATCAATTAGAGAAGGCAGATTGGGTCTGGGAAATCAACTCAGGGATATAGTCATGTCCTGTGGGGCAAGGTAGAGAAGGGTTTATGTACTAGATATGGATTGAGATTGTGGAGTAAGATAGCTGAGGAGTTGAGGAGGGCATAAGAAACTATGAATCTTCTTCAAGCAATGAATACATTAAAAACCAAATGCATTCCCAAGACAAAGCACTGTAAATTAGTGTATTTTGTCTATTCACCTTGATTCATTTAGCTTAGAAGAGAGAGAGAGATGTGGATACATATAAAACATCAGAAAAAACTCATTACAAAGAAGAAACAATACATAAACTCACTGTCACAAGAATCCCACAAAAATAGTTGTGAAACCTGGTTTTATTCCTTGCCAAACTGTTGATACAAATGTTCAGTGAGTCCAAAACTTCTGCCAAAGTCCAACCTTTACAAATGAATCAAAAAGTGCATGATATAGGAAAGGAAACTAATCAAGCTAGCTATCAAGTTTGAATCCATGAGAAAAGGGGTGGTTTCAACCATATCTAAACTAAGAACAGGAATATAGGCAGTGGAATAGCTTGCCTCTAAAATCAAGGAAACCAATTCATTACAACTCAAAATCACTTGGAACCTGATGTATCTACCCTATGAAGTGATTTTCATCCATATTTACATCGAATTCATCATTTTCCATGCTTACATTTACCAAGAAATGAGGAAAAAGTGATCTCCCAAGAAAACTAAGAAAAATATGGAAAATCAGGCAAAATTGGCAAAATCCATTTAATGCGCAATGCTTTTTCTAGGCCAATTTTGGAAGCCTTCCCGGAGTCCAAATCAGGTGCGGGATAGCTCGTTGGAAATATTGACGAGTCTAATTTCTGGAGCAACTTGAATTTCTAAATCTGGAGTCCATTTGCCCCTCCAAAAATGTAGAAATTTGAATAATATAACACTTATTCACAGAGATTATCCTGATTTTACACTACTTGCGGAATGCATGCATAATACATAACCTCCTCTACCATTGATCATCAATTTGTAGAATTAAAAAAACAATTGCATGTGCACATTGAAACATTAATCACACATATCAACACAATATGTAATGGGGAAAGCTTACAGCTGAAAACCCCAAACTATCTGTATATTATAATGATAGAGAACATGTAACAATACATAGTACAATACTCCTCACAAGTACTCAGTACTATCTCCACATGCTACACACAAACTAGCTCAGATCTGAACAAGTCACGGGTTCAAATCTCCTCCACTGTTTGCCTGCCTCTACTGCGCAATCCAAGTTAAGAATAGATCAGATCCAAGTTCGAATTCCCTTGGCTTGTACTGCGCAATCCTCATTGGCAATCTCAATCAATTATTGTGTAAATCTCATGCACAGCTATAGTCACAATTGATAGTAGTCTCACCCTTTCACCCACCTCTAACACTTGTCTCCACTGAATTGTCCATGCATTGAGTTAATTGATGTATTATTTAGTTGATTTATGAGTTAATAATTAGTTAATTAATTAATAATTAATCCACACCACTCATCACTAGTGTATTTTTCAGTTAGACTAAATACAACTAGTTCAACTAAGTCAAACTAAACACAACTCCATCAACTCCTCAATCAACTCCACCAAACTCAATCACTTAAGTTCTAACTGAATTCCATCATGCAATAGCTCAACTAACCCATAGGAAAAGCATATTTCCTTCTGGTAGTTGCATCTGCCACATCCGTAGCTTGAACTGAAGTGCTGCAAGATGATAAGATAATGTTTGTAGTCCAAATATTATTAAAAGCTAATAATATTCGACTATTCCATATTTTTACTAGCAGTCTAAAAATAGACTCTGCCCATATGTCTAAAAATAGAGGTCCATCTATTTTTACCAACATGACCAATCATCCATAAATAGCATCCTGTAACTCATAGACCATGATCCATATGTCTAAAAATA